>CM050220.1:27058423-27088423 GCA_027475355.1 Coilia nasus | reverse complement strand
CCAATGATGTGATGCCACCTCCCCTTCTTCCTCTCGACTCCTTGTAAATCACTTCGCTAGTGCGTGTCTGTGTGTGTGTGTGTGTGTGTGTGTGTGTGTGTGTGTGTGTGTGTGTTCGTGTGTGTGTGTCAGTGTGTGTGTGCGTATGCATGTCTGTGTGTATGTGCATATTAAATCCGCTTCATTCCACATGGCCAGCTGGGTAATTCAAATTGCCAGGGCCAATAGTATTGTGATGGTATTTCCCCAGATTTCCTTTTTCATCAGTGGCCAATCAAAGCATCCACAGATCTCTTTTTTTTTCTAAGTCACCAATCAACTCTGCCACAATTCAGAGGACCATAAGGCTGCAGCTGACAGATAAAGACATTAGGACAGAGAAGAATCGCACATACTAAAAGTGCCTTTTTGGCACACACAGTACCCCTTTGATATCTTTCCATTACCTTTGGATTTTCTTATTGAGAATTCAACTAAACTGTCAGTCTGTAAGTGGAAAATAGCCATACGGAGTCTTGTGAGAAATGTTGCCAAAAGTTTGTGTGTGTGCCTGTTTGTGTCGGGGTTTGTGTTATAGTGGGAGAGACAGAGTAAGAAGAAAAAGAAAAAATAGTGTGTGTGTGTGTGTTAGTGTGTGTGTTAGGGAGGAATAGTGTGTGAATAAGAGAGAGCGAGAGAGTAAAAAGAGGAGAGCCCCATGCTGAGTTGGCTGAAACGTGCCTGTCCTGTAAGATAGCGGAGAGAACCATCAGTCTGCCAGAGAGGCTTGCGGGGGTGGGCAGGGAGTCGGGGGGCGGTGGTGGAGGAGATAAATGAGCTTGCTAATCAGAGACATGTCGGTGTGCAAAGCACAGCCACTCTTTTCCGATGTGCGCTTTAATGAATATGAATTGCATTGTGGAATTTTGGCTATCCATATCTGTGTCACACTGTTAGATGTGCGATATTAGTCTTCAAAGGCATGCTCCTTCACGTTCACTCACGAAGACCCATTTATTTGCCTCACAGTAAGTGGATTATGTAAGTCATGTATTATAGCAAAGAGCTTCTTTTTGTGCCAATTTAGAGATGAGAATGATGTATTGTTTAGCTTATATTTCTTCTGTCTTACCTTCCTTTTCCTTTTTGGAATGCGTGGATGTAGGTGAATTTAGCAGTGCACAGAGGCAAGCAAATGATGTGATTGTCCTTGTTGAAATGGGAAGTGGTGAACACTGCCAAGGAGCCCTGTTCATAGGCAAGCTGGCAGACAATGCGTTGCGTCGTATTGCGTTAGTCTCTGCTGTTGTCCGACCTGCGATTGCAGCAGTGTGTTTGAGTAGGGGGGGAATTTGCATCAAAAACACAGTGTTTTGGATGAGGCAAACGCCTCGCTCAGGTCAATATCAGCTATACCCTGTCATACCACACAAAGCTCGAGACTAACTTTTTGCACTGGTGCACCTACCTTTTTTCTTATGTACAACCAGCATAAAAGTTAGGTTCACCCAAATTTTCGACTTGCATCACATTTAACATTACACTTAACATTGCATCGTTTTACAGGTGCACGTTTTGTTTTAATTACTGTCCACATGGGCAATATTGACTTGCAAGTGATTAACTAACAATCTGGCGAACATAAAGTCCTTTATTTGGAGCAAAACTGCTGAAGGCAGGTAACTTACTGAAAAAGTGCTTCAAAAGTGCTCATGCCGGTACTGCAGGAGGTCCGCCAAACTATTTCACCTAAGGCATTTCTTTTTTTTTTTTTTTCAGAAAACAAAGGGGAAAACTGTACTACAGAAAGTAGAATAGTAAAACAACCGCTTTTTATACATTTATGAAATAACTATAGGCCTACACGTTAGCTATGATTCCTAATAAGGGAGGATTCTGTAATATCTCGGAACAAAAGCTCAATGTCAGAAACAACTGATGGTGGTTCAGATGATCCACCTGCAGGCATAAGCCTACTGCCCCTTCCAGTTGCAACAAGCAGAAACAGGATAGGCTGTGTGAATTCTTACAATTATCTCCAGTTTGATTTCTCTTACAAGGAGATGAATGGCATTGCCAGTGTTTGGAGTTTGCTCATGCACCATCAAAGCTGCCACAACACTTAGACAACCCATGCACCCTTGACAAATACGACAGGACATTTTTAGACGGTGAAAGATTTTCTGATTTTTTGGTCCTAATTTGTGTCTGTTGTTGAACCACAGGGAGACTTTCAGTCTTCGGTATTATTTTTTTTCCTCAAAAGGCTGGCCTTACTGTTGCGACCTCAGATTTTTTTAATCACACCATTGAGAAATTGGTCGTACTCTGGAGCCCACCCACACCTGTCTCCTTCTTCCCCTTTTTATCACACACACACACACACACACACACACACACACGCACAGACACATACACACACTTTTGCACTCATGGCAAAAGTTTTTAAAGGTCTTTTTGTAGCCGTTTTCCAGTTAGAGCTTGAGAGTTCAACAGTTTGATGTCCTACTCAGAGATTAAATCAAAACCAGACTACCAGTACATGACAAACATCTTTTATTTATGAGAGAGCAAAGCTTTCCTAAGCCCGCCTCCCTATAAAATCCTGTCTGTCTAGAACATGACATTACTAAGCATCAGCAAGGATGTATTTGTCAGCAAACCTGCACTGAATGTTGAAATGACAGGACTAGGAATGTGAGCTATTAAAAACAGGCATGGGACTTGCAGATGGCAAGGCACAATCCTGATCAAAATACTCTCCTCCCAACCATGACATGGATTTAGAAGGGTGATTCTACGGAAACGGTGCCATTTGTGATGGAAAAGGATGGTGAAAAAACACAGCAGATATTTAGATCTGAATAGAAAATACTTTTTCCCACCTGAACATAGAAAAGTAAGTTATTTTTTTGCATATGTATACATTTTGCATATGTTTTTGCACAGGACACGTCACATTTCAATTCAGCCCCGTCACAGTCTTTATTGCAAACACTTTATTGCATTATTCACAGCAATTTTTTATTTTTTTAGCAATTGTTTAGTTCCAACAGAGCATGTGTGCAAGAATATACATTAAATATTGCAAAGATATTCATCCCTGTAGCAGTCATTGAACCACGTATCACTGAAAAATTTAACGAGGTTGAATGTGACGTGGTTGAAGATTTTGTCTTAATCTGATGCTAATTCTTAGTACTAGCAGCTGACAGGATGCTACATGGCATTATTTGGTGTAGATCTTGTTCTATTTTATAGCTATAAATATTACTTTTTGAAAACCTTTTAAACTATGAATTTTCCCCAAAACAGTGTTGAATGCTTAAGCTTGACGGAACCCGTATCATAACAACCATAATATAACATTAACTCAAAATTGACCATGCTGTTAGTATGATTGACAATGGGGACAGGCAAAATTCTGCATACTCTTCCTAAAAACACAAATATAAAGCTTGAGATAAATATCATCTGATTTTCTCTGATAATTATTAAAGAACATGTAATACTATAAAATGTTGCACTTCAAATGTAGTTTTATGAATGTTATGAAAAGTTATAGCAGCATTACATCTTGGGACACACAAACTACTGAAATGTGACTGAATCTGTAGAATGACCCAGAAGTGTGTGACACCTCTTCCTCTGGAGCTGAGAGGCTTAGACGATGGTGTGGCACGCAGCTGTCCTGATGCAGAAGCAGTGGTGGGGTTTCACTGTGCCATGTGGTAGACACTGCTTACACACCTGTAAGGATCTGTGCGGTTGTGGTTGTGCAGCATTGTCAAATTGTTCTGCAGAGTCTTGCTGTTCACACCTAGATTCACACAGAGAGTCCTAAGGTTGCTCTAGCACGTGTGCATGCTTTCCCCTGGACAGAGGAAACATCTGCTGTCCATAAACTCACCAATTCAACATTACCAACATATTCTCAGCTTGATGCAGTTTGATTAGTAGAGACAGGCCATTGATTGCATTTACTGTTGCATCCATTGACTTATGCAAAGTAATTTTAACTCTCTTCCCCTGTGACCCATTCTGCGTTGGCAGACAGGCTGGCAGCTAGTCTTTTTTTGGGTATATGATCATTACAAAACATGAACACATACTCAAGATACACATTTAACATAGTATGTCTTCCATGTCTTTGCAGTATATATGAACTTTTGTTTGTCAGGACAATCCTTTTTTTAGTTGAGGTCTTGTCTCAGGGTAGCTGGAAATTCTAATTTACAGAAATGCTTGTCTGCTTTTGATGATGTGTTTTTCCCCCTGAAGTGACTACAAAGCACAAATAAGAAATACAGTTACAGTGTGTAGTGGTTGAACACAGAAGAGGCATCAAGGTATATCGGGGTAGTGGTGGAGGCGGATGGATGTATTTAAGTACAAAAAATCAATAAATGAACCTTAAACACCCAGTTTGATACTGCTGTAATCAACCTGTGTTCTGTGTAATCTACTGTAAATTTCCTTTTCTTGGTAGATGTTTGAGCTGTAGTTTTATTATTATTATGCATGTTGCAATCAGTATTTTTTTTTCTATCCTCTTCCAACAGATTTGAGGTTGGTTGTGGATGTGGTCAACAATTAACCAATCAGCACAGTTTTTCTTTCCTCAGGTTGATGCAGAGTTAGAGCTGGAAATGTGGTTTCTTCATTATGCTAACAGCTAATTGATTTTCTTTCCCTCCTGATAGTTAGTGTGCCTCCAGTGTGTTCTCCACCACTGTGATTGCCAATCAGTGTGTTTTTGTCATCTCTCTCCTCTGGGTAGACGTGGGCTCGGTGGAGGGCCTGGCGTACCACCGCGGCTGGGACACGCTATACTGGACGAGCTCCACCAGCGCCACCATCAGCAGACACACCATCCAGCCCGGCCCCCACGCCGCCTTCAACAGGGAGCCCGTCGTCCTCATGGCGGAGGTGGACCACCCGCATGTGCTCGCCCTCGATGAGTGTCAAAAGTATGACCACAGCACATTGCAACCCCTAGCCCCTTTATATTTCTCCTGTCCTTTTTTCCATTTTAGTCTCTATCAGTCTGTCACTCTCATCTGCACCCTCTCTCCCTCTCATCTGTAGCCTCTCATGTAAACAACTTTCTCACTTCCATCACTTTCTGTGCTGTATTATATGTTTAATTCAGTGAGCTTTTTTGGAAGAACTGTAAATACAGTATTGCCAAAGCATTAGCAAAATCTTTTCATATAGCTCTGGTTCTTTCTTTCTTTCTTCTTTCATGCTCGGTCTGTTTTGACTTCAGCCTCATTCTTCTATTTGTCTCCATTCATTACTCTCTTATTTCCACATGTCTTTATTCTCTTCCTCAATTCATTTCTGTTTCACTCATTTTTTCTTTACCTCTTTTTCTTAGTCAGCCTGTGTTCTATAAGCCTCATCCATCAAAACTTCAAAACCAAATCAGAATGTCTTGTTTTTATGTTTTCTTTTTTCTTGTTCTGAATCATTTCCATCGTTACACATATCAAATGTATTGGGTGGATGTAGTGATTTTACAAAAGAGCAAAAGCGTTCAGATTAATGTGTCTTCATTGGATTTTGACGGCTGCTACTTAGCATTAGTGTCTGTCTCACAAGAGAGGCCCTCATACCTACAAAGACCTTTTTCAAACTGCCTGACATGGCCCTGACAGCCTGGATCTCCTAAATCCCTCTCTGAAGCCTGTTATTTGTGTGGCTTTATCTATGCAGAGGCCAGCAGCAGGGTGATGTCTCGGTAATTAAGTCGCCGCAATTAGATGGAAGACCACATGCAGGGTGTCAGTCTTACACCGCTGCGTGCTGGGCCTGGTCTCAATAAAAAATCTCAAATAGGTTGACCCTAATGTCAACGAACTTCACAGAAAATTGTGGAGGAAGTTGTCAGTCACTATTGAGTAAATAGTGTGCAGGATGAACATTTAACCAGTTTTTATCTATAATTTCATATATTTCTCTCTGCATCTGAGTTACAGTTAAAGTGCTATTTGTACTAAACTATTGACATGTTGCTTTATTTTGTACCCTTGTGTATGAAATCAAAAGGCTGTTTACCCAAAAATAGAGTGCAAAGATTTAGTCTGTTTCTGCAGGTGAAAAATTTCATTACATTGCATTAAGCCAGCAGTCTTATCCAGAGTGACTAACAGTAAATGAGGTACAGGGACAGCCCCCTGTAGCCAATGTTGGGTTAGATGCCCTGCTCTTCAGCCATGGATGTAGGTGCAGGAGAATGGCTACTAAAATCTCTCAGTATAGCTTGCTAACAAATCTGTGCTAATCCAGCAAAGTCTTCCATGCAGTGAAAGTACAAAGCTTTTTCAGGGGTGAAGGTGTGTTCTCACTTGTCTGACCTTGCCTCGGGCAAATAGGTGGCAAGTCACAGATGTCCCGGGAGTTATTCGTGGGAGTCTCTGCCAGCCAAGTGGTCTGAGGAAAAGGGACATGACGGACATGTGAAAATGTGCCGTTGATATGTCACACACACACACACACACACACACACACACACACACACACACACACACACATAGATGGCCATGTGCACACACGCACAGGTGCCTCACGGTGACACCCTCTCAACAGTAATAGGCGCCAGACGGAGCCTGCGGAGAGGCCCACACAATTAGCAGCTACCTCTGAACACAGACATAAGCTGCTCTGGCTCCGTTTAGGCCCAGATTCATGCTTTGCTGAGGCTCATGTCACTGTCCCATTACCACCCACCTTCTCACACACATTACACACACACCACGCGCACCACAGAGCTGGAGGAAGGGTGACATGAAAGCAGTAATTATCCAGCCTCACCCTCTGTGTGTGTACGTGTCTTTTGTGTGTGTGTCTTTGTATGTGTGTGTGTGTGTGTGTGTCACCATGTTTTCCTGTTAGCTGCTGGTCTTCACTTTCAATCACAGGCAAAAGAATGCACCTGGGCACCCAGCCCTCAACCCGATAACATGGGCACCATCACTGGATGACAGATTCACACTTGTCTGCTGTCCAATAAATCTAATTGTTTTGACAGGAATAAAATGTAAATAGCACTGTGTTAAACACTGGAAAAAAAGAAATGGAAAATAGAATGGATGTCTTACTGTGACAGGCGTAGCTAACATTTCTCATAGTTGCTTGATAGAGTAATTATATTTTCAAGGGAGATGATTCATTATGACTAATTTGTGAGCTCAAAAAAAAAAAGCTGCATTCCTACCTTTCAAATTTCAGTTGCAGTTATATATATATATTAATTTTCCACCAACAGCTAAAATGCTTGAATAATGCAAGAATTGTCATAATTTTATGCAGGCAGCATAAGTCATTGCAGGGTACATCTGTTATGTCCTGGGTTACTACTATATCATATACAGCACAATGTATAGTGCAGGGATAGTGCTGAATTAGTTATGACAGTTATGACCCCCATACTTTTTAAAGTCAAAACGCACCTAGAAAGAGTTATCTAAATTGGTTAGGCTTTCTTTTAACAGTATAATTTCCACACGTTTACCTGTTAAATACGTTGTGATCTCAATTACTGGTAATTTAGTAGAGGTTATAGATGGAATGTTTAATCTTATAGTATTACAAGTGCTCAAGGAGACGCAGTCTGAAGAGATATAACATCCTGTTATTTGTGCTTTTATAAATATTAAAAACATGATGGTGGAATTGTGGAAATTGCCTGTGTACTTTTCAAGACAGGTACCGAATTAACTTACCATGCACTTAGCATTTTAATGTGTGGGAAAAATGAAGTATGTGAAAGAAAGCGTTACCACTGGCTTTAGTGTGAGATGCTGAGGATGACTGAAATATTTAGAAACATGTCAATTAATACTTGCTATGAGGAGCTTAGACATATTTCATATTTTTCTCTTACTTTTCTCATCCTGTTAACAGTCGTTATTGACCTTCCTCCTCTTCTTCTGCTTCTTTCCATCCTCCCTTTTGCTGTCTTTGGTTGCAGCCTGATGTTTTGGACTAACTGGAATGAGCAGCACCCCAGCATCATGAGGTCCACCTTGGCGGGGAAGAACATCCGGGTCATCGTCAGCACAGAGATCGCCACCCCTAACGGACTCACCATTGACCATCGGTCGGAGAAGGTATACTTCTCTGATGGAAGCCTGGGCAAGATCGAGAGGTGTGATTATGACGGCTCCCACAGATACGTAAGTGTACACACACCCGCAAACACACACACACACACACACACCTGCAAACACACACCTGCAAACACACACACACACACAGGCATGACCTTCTGTTTCCCCTTTTTTTGTTTGCGTGTTGCATTTGTATGTGCAAGGACAAACACTGGCATTGTATACTAAAGCAAATCAAAGCAAGTGCTCATATCTGCACACTACACTCACAGACAGGCATGCAAATAGAAAATAGGCATGTAAATAGAAAGTATGCGCAAACAACATTGAGTGAAAAGGGCCAACATTATTGTTTAGTTATTGAGTTTCAAGGTCCTTGATTGAAGGCAAAGTGACTAGTGCGACAGTGCTCTGCTCTGCCATTTTGTTCAGTGCTCTGCCATTTTGCATCCCCACATACCTTCACATATTATGTGAAGGTATGTGGGGATGCAAAATGGCAGAGCACTGTCGCACTAGTCACTTGGCCTTCAATCAAGGACCTTGAAACTCAATAACTAAACAATAATGTTGGCCCTTTTCACTCAATGTTGTTTGCGCATATTTTCTACACTACATATTTTCTGTACTACACAATGTTTTTGTACATGTTCCAAAGTATCAAAGAGTGACTTTCGTATTTGTAGCCTCAGACACTCAAAGCAGCACACAGACATTATTTTAGTGCTTTTAACGCAACGTAAATGTTCATATGAGCATCAACAGTCACCAGTTTTCAAATTTCTTATAGTGGTGTTGGATTTGTTATTCAGCACAATAATATGAGTGTTAGGGGAGTAATTATGGCGTAATCAACTGTGCAGCATACTCTTTTCAAGGAGAAATACAGTGAATTGTGAATACAGTGGATCGTTATGCACTAGACAATAGAGTATGTGTTTGGATACCAAGCCGGCAAGTTGTTTTGCTGGGTACTTTTGAATGTCTTTGTGCAGGGCTGAGTTTTTCACACTCTCTCTCTCTCTCTCTCTCTCTCTCTCTCTCTCTCTCTCTCTCTGTCACTTGCACACACTCTCACACGGTGTGTGTTGTACCACATTACAGCAGGTAAGGACAAGGGCTATCATAGAGGTGGTAATTATGCTGGCAGAGGTGCTGCTGTGTCATCCACAGCTACAATGCCACTCCTTCTGCTGCCTGGCCATGGGGTCGGGGATATTAGCCTGCTTGTTTGGACCAGGACACGGGGCGGAGGGCTGAGGGGTTGGCAGGGGGGAGGTGGGCGGGTGGCTGGGTTGCACAACTTGGTGATGGGTCTGTGTGCAGTTACAGGTGTCGTTAGCGCTCTGCGCTCACGGTGCTAATGATGGCAAGCGTGCCGTGATCTCCCTGCTCAAGCTGACTTGACGGACAGCCAATTAAAAAGTGAAAATTAAGGCAGCGAGACATGAGCAGGCATGGAAAGGGGAGGGGAGGAGGAGGAGAGGAGAGAAGAGAGTGAAGGAGAACATTTGAGAGAAGAGAAGAGAAATGAAGAGGAGCAGAGAGAAAAGGAGAGCAGAGGAGAGCATTGGATAAGAGAGGAGAAAGAATGGAAGAGAAAAGGGAGAGCTTTGGAGAGAAGAGGATGGGAAAAAAGAGAGGAAAGAGGAGAGGGAAAGTAATAGAGGAATGGATGAACAGTATAATGGGTGAAAAGGTAGAAGAGTAGGGGAGAGATGATGAGAAGAGGGAGACTAGAATGGAACTGAGAGGAGGGGAGGAAGTAGGAAAATAAAGAAAGATGAAAGAGTAGAAGAAAAGAAAACAGAAGAATTACAATAAGAGGAGGAGAGGAGAAGGGAAAAGAAGGAGGGGAAGGTAGGAGACAGATGGAGTAGAGACTAGTGGAGGAGTGGAGAATGATATAGGAGAAGGAATGTAGGAGGGAGCGAGGGGTGAAGAGCATGTTGTCAGGATTGGTGTGACAGGCAGACTGGCGCTGGATTGGGATTTAAGTAGCTGACACTCTCATCACATTGTCTCAACAGTGTGGCCTCATCAATACCTTATACTGTGTGTGTGTGTGTGTGTGTGTCAACAATGTTTCAGCATACAGACTAACAAGCTATAACTATTCTTAGGAATGTTAGCAATGCCGCTTTTCCTGTGTTTTTGTTTTCTTATTTTAAAACCTGAACTATTTCTAATTTAAATTTGACAGGGGAAGGATAAGTTTGCAGAGTTTCTCCAACTCACGCGTATAGAGATTACTTATGCATAGAAAACCCAAAACCGTCAAAACTATTAAAGAATGAAATATAGTCATTAATCTTTTAATTGTCCCATGAGCGTATTATTAATTTGTATAAAGCTATTTGTTTTTCTAAACAGTTTATTTCTTAATAAATACATGTTACTGTCATCATACGTACCTGTAGCCTGTGTAGTGACAATCATGTTGTACCTAAGCCTATCGAATTTAATCTAATCTTGTGTGAAGTGTTCCACATATTTCATGAGATTTTACTAGGAGTAAAAGAGAAACTTAATTTGCTCACACAGTTCCTACATGTACAGTTCATTTTTTTTCCAACAACAAAGCCTTGCTTACATCAGACATCTATGTCATATCTGGTAAGACACAGAGTACTAATGCCAAACGCCTATGTCATGTCCTGTAAGAAACGCAGTGCTAACTTCAAACACCTCTGTCATATCCTGTAAGAGGCAGTAGCACTTCCTCTGCACAATGTGATGGCTTTGGTCTTGCATGGCACGCGCATCACCACTGGTGATCATGCAGTATGCAATAAGGTTCAGCATGCAGGTCACGCCTCAGGCAGAGAAGGGGTGTGTATGTGAATGCAGTGAATGTTGGAGCTGTCTCTCTTACACGTTACCATAACGACTGCCCCGACAGCTCATGATGCCTTGGCTGCTTATTTGGCAGCGCTGTCGGAATGTGAGCTAGGCCTTTTGTGTTCCCACACGGACACGTGCGCACACACACACACACACACACACACACACACACACACACACACACACACACACACACACACACACACACACACACACACACACACACCCTAAACCCTGGCTGTAGAGTGCTGCAGTTGGAGGTAAGGCTGATATAAAGACTTGTGGAAGGCAGAGACAGGTTGAGGGACATGGTCTTGACATACTCTCAGGAGATTATTCACTTAGCTGTCTGAAGCAGTGCACATGCGCTCTCTCTCTCTCTCTCTCTCTCTCTCTCTCTCTCTCTCTCTCTCTCTCTCTCTCTCTCTCTCTCTCTCTCTCTCTCTCTCTCTCTCTCTCTCTCTCTCTCTCTCTCTCTCTCTCTCTCTCTCTCTGTCTGTCTGTCTGTCTCTCTCTCTCGCGTCTGTCTCTCTTTCTCTCTGTCTGTCTGTCTGTCTCTCTCTCTGTCTCACTCACTCACACACACACACACATGACATAAGCTCATTCTTTGTGAGAGATTGACTTGCAGGGGTCTGGGCCCTCAAATACAAAAAGAATTCTGAATGACTCCAGGCTGTGGTTTATGCTCAGGAATCAAAGACTGACAAAGCAGAGGGAGGGGAAAGAGAAGTATATACTGTATATGTATATATATATATATATTATATTTATATATATTTATATATGTATGCATTCGTTTATTTATAATTAGTAAGCAATGACTGCAGCTGGACATGCCTCTCCTCCTGAACTTAATTCCTCTCTGAATGATGTGAGTCAAAGCATTGCTTAGCCTGCTGCACTCCCCCAGCAACAATCTGTGTGTAGTGCCATCACACACACACACTCCAGTGCAGAGCTACTCTGCTGTAATGAAACTTCACGCTCCTCCTCGCTCTTCTCCCTGTGTGGAGATGGAGATGACTTATCTGTGATGATGAGATAAATAGCCACACCTGCATTTTTACTCTGTCTTGCAGGAGCCTTCATAAGGCTCCATCTGTCGGAGCTGTCAACCCCTCTTTAGCTCGTTTCTGTAGCCTGGCACACACACACACACACACACACACACACACACACACACACACACGCATACACATGCACACACGTGCATACTTTTAATCAGCACCTGTTGTTTCCTCAGGGTGTGTCGTCAAGCAGATAAGCACATGATGTATGCTTCCATCTGTGTGCGTGTGTGTCCTTGTGTGCGTCTGTGTGTATAAGCATGTCTGTGTGCCTGTGTGCATATGTATGCTGATTACGAAGATGTATTTGTGTATGTGTTTGTGTGTGTGCTTCTGTGAGTGTGTGTTTGTATGTGTTTTTTGTATATTATTTTGTGTACCACCACATTCTTTGACTCGTAAAAGGAATGTGCAATGGCCCCCTTTTTCTTTCACTGTGTCAAAGACACACACACACACACATACACACACACACATACACACACGTTTGTGCATGCACGCAGGATATGCATTAATCGTTTATCACTCTTTGGCCATGAGCAGTACATCTCAGAGTGTGGTCATTTCAGTCCCTTACCAACTAAACTGAAGAGATGATTCATCCTGTTTTCCCACTGTCATGAAAAGTGTCCTACTATGCACTTAATGCCTGTGAGGAAGTGTTGTACTTTTTAATTACAGAATGTGTGCATTATCATCGGATAATCGGGAAACGAATGATGAGTCAATTTATTTTCCAGTTTTAAATTTTAATTGAAAAGGGGTCATGAGGTTAACTGGCGTCCAAATGCTACTTTGACACATAGTAAAGGAAAACTCCGCAACAATTTCTCTCTCTCTCTAATGTACAATTTTAATGAGAAGCTACTTGTGGTACCATCTGTATTTTAACTTTATTGGAATATGGCCATGGGAAGAGCAGACACATACAACTGCCACTCCTGTTACCCCATCTGGACTATTCACAGGGTTGCTCTGTGGTTCAAAACTAGAAGACTTTGTGAGAAATGTTTCCACAGAAAAAAAAAATTGGTCCTTGCAGCATGTTGTCACCAGCACTACGACACCCAACACACAAATTAGCTTAAGTTTATTAGTGCCAACTGTTGGTCACTCAGTCATTTGAAGGTTGTTTTCCTACTTTATTGGCTGGCAGGTCTCTGTTGTAGGAACAGTCTCCATTTTGGTTCTTTGACCAAACTCACAAATAAATTCACCACTCAAATCGTACTTTCTCCATTTTTTCCATGGTAGTTGTCTTTGTTAAACTCATGGGAAAGTGCTGTTGTTTTTTTTAAATGACTGTTTTCTCCAGAACATAATGTAACTACTTCTCCTCTATTTTCCACTCAATTTGCCTTGTAGGTTATTGTGAAATCGGGTCCAGGGACGTTCTTTGGTCTGGCTATTTACGGTGATTTCATCTTTTGGTCCGATTGGGTCCGCCGGGCCGTGGTCCGCTGCCACAAGCTCACAGGAGGGGACATGAAAGTGCTCCGCGCCGACATCCCGCACCAGCCAATGGGCATTGTTGCCGTTGCCAACGACACCAACAGCTGTAAGTTATTGAAGAATTAGCCCACTAAGCCTTCAGACAATAACAGCAGCAATTATGTGACTGGGATTGGCTAGTTGTTTGTCTCATGCCAATAATACTCACATCTGCAAGTGAATGGACTGTGTATACATAGATCTTTTCTTCTCAGAGACCTCTCACAATGCCTTATAAGTTTGTGACTCACCCCTGCCTATTCATGCATTCACACTCACGCAGCAAGGCACCAGCCAGCACATTGGGGTTCAGTGCCTTGCCCTAGGACAGTCTGACTTGCCAGAAGGAGCAGTCTTGAACCAGTAACCCTCAACGTCTTTACATCCTAAGCCAGAGCTGACCCACTCCTTCTTTGTCAAAGCTTTTGAGCCTCCTGTGTGTCCACTCATGCCTTTCTAACACGAATGGCTGGCTTTCATTCCCTTTAATGCCATGGAGTCCAAAGACACTAACTGTAACCCTAAGTCTGGTATACCTTGACTTTTTACTGTCGTACATTGGCTTTTTCTGTGTCACTATCTTAAGAAAATAATGCAGAAGTACCACACATGCTTATATTCATCATAACCTTAGCATCATTACTCTAAAGCCAGCACAAATCAATTCATTTCAGAGCAAGACACAAGAACAAGAAATGTCAGAGAAATACTTTTAAGCTGTTAATTAAGTTATTTCCCTGTGATATACAGCTCGCATTATCACGTTTATAAATGTCCCTTTGACTAGACAGACTATGTAGAGTATTTAAGATTCTCATTTGATACCTTGGTTTAGAAGTCAACAGAAGTACAAGAACTGAAATGAAATTCAAGGTTCAGTTTTCAGTTCAGTTCTGAATTTCGTTTAACCCTGACACACACACACACACACACACACACACACACACACACACACACACACGCACGCACACACACATGTATACTGAACTTTGCTCAGCTCTGCTTTGTAACAGAAGTGAAGCTGTCACATATTTGTGTCCGAAGTGCCTGCCAGGTTAGGGCACTATTAGCATGTAATCATAGGGTGTCAGACCTATGATATTTGCTCTGCAGGTTGCTCTGCTTGTTAACACCTAGGAACACAATGGCCTTAATAATAATAACAGGAAACAGGATATTTTAGAATCACTTTCCATTTAAAGGCATCTCAACAAGGCACACAAACGTAAAGATGTGGGGGCAATTAGATCACCTGCTGAGGTACCCAGTGACTGTGTGTGTGTGTACGCATGGGTGCGTTTTTGTGTGTGTTTGTGTGTGTGTATGTGTGCACCATTCGGACCTGCTGTTCAGAAGCACAAATGCTTACTCTTGACCAGTTTCAGCTTCATCTGTAACCATTACAATTGGTGTCTATTTCTGCACTCTGAGACTTCAGTGATCCTCCCACCCCTTACCATTATTCTTGTGTTAGGGCCCGGCAGCATCTCACAGGGCTTGGCAGCCATTCTTAAATGGCCTCTCTAACTTTCTCCCACTGTCTGACTCAGACACACACACATCCAAGTACGTGCACACACGTTCACACATGCACAGTTAGTTACTCTCTTGTGTGCATATGCACACACGCACACACACACAGACGCACACACATACACACACACACACAGTCTCTCACCCACCCACTCACAGACATGCAGATGTTTTCACTCTCTGCAGACTTTTACCATGCCAGCTCTTGGGGATGTCAAGCCCCTTTTCATTTTTCATTGAGCACCAGGACGGCGTTAGCGTAGGAGCTCTGCATGCACACCAGGAAGTTATCATTCAGCTGGGCCTCAACAAATCAGGACCGAGCTACATTTGAAATATGTTTAGAGCAGCATATCATCCTATTTTACAGGATCCACGCACAAAACAACTAGATTAACACCTGAGAATGATAGCATAAGAAATGATGTTGCAATGGAGGTTAGCGCTCATGTACAGGATGATTCCCAGCCTTACCATGAAAAAAAAAAAAAAAAACTTTGATGTCGACCTACTTGCTAGCAACTCATCTGTGGTAGGACACATGTGGTAGGAGGGTGCATTGAGTCTGTGCGTTTTGCCAAATGGAGAGAGGATCGTAAGTGGCTTGCTGTTTACTGTCTAGTTGTCTGTCTAGTGTTCAGTGTAGACAGCACATTTTGCTAGTTAGCGAATTATTGAATTTATTTTTTTAATTAATTAATTAATTAATTAATCAATCAATGTATAGCATTGTAATCAGGATTGCCTAAGGTGAAAATATTGTATTGATGAATTGCATAAGCTAAAAGTAAAACGTTGCTGGAAAATGCACTGTTTCCTGCTAATAATTTCTTAGTTAAGGTGTGATGGTTAAGGAGTTATGGTTTAGAAGTATGTCACTCCAAAATTATTTGCATTGTGCATTTTGCATTGTCTTAAGCTTTACAGCAGACATGAGTGTAAGACAATTATTGCAGTGTCTTTTGTCATACATATTCCTGTAATTTCATCACCTAATTTTAAACCCAAGTGTAAGTATAGTGTCTAAATGAGAAAACACTACCAGAAGCCCTGTAGTGCTATAACATCTCTGCCTGCACCTCTGCTCCCTCTATCCCAGATTGGTTTTAGTGGCGCAGCACTATAGCTGTGGATGTGTTCCTACCAACCACCGAAGAATCAGAAATAAATTGTCACTTTAAACAAGATGGCATTTGGCGAGCACGTTAGAAAGCATGTGGTCTGATTTAGCACGAGTATCTGCAGGCTTAACAGGTAACCGCTTCAGCTCTCCATGTGAACGTCCCCATGGATGGAAGCACTCACTCTGAGCTCTCAAGCCTCTCCTCCACTCACCCACTCATCATATGGCTCTGGTCTCTCCTTCCCTTTGGAGTATGGCAGCACCAGGCTTCTTCTCACACTCTCAATGTGTTAATGTTTGAGTCTTTTTTTTTTTTTCTTCTTCATTTTTTTTTTTATTGCATTCGACAGCAGCACCCAGCCGGCCATTCTTTTCACACCATTTCTGTCTGTCCCTCCCTTTGAAGAAAGCTTTTTTTTGTTAATTTGCTTGTTTCCAACACAGGCAGTTGGGTGGGTGTTAGTCCAAAGCAGCTTAGTCCAGTCATTTCCTCAGTGCGAGTATTAATGTTGGGTGTTACACTGTACGTGCTCTGCTGACTCAGGGAGAGCAAAGACTCTCCTATCAGTGCCACACAGCTGATTTTGGGAAGCCAATCTCAGAGTATCTCCTGCACATTCTGATACTGCATTAGAACACACACACACATGCACATGCTTTCTCAGTTTTCCTCCAATCACTGGCAGTGTCATTTCCTCCTTACTTACACGTAATTGCTTATTTGCAGTAGAGTAAGCCTGGTTTCTGGAAGATTCCTGTTGCTCTGGCGGACTTGTATGAACATTCTTTCCTTGGAAAATGAACCTCCGTGACGGTAGATTACTGTGTTAATCAGCGATAATCTAATTGTTTTAATTAGATTAAAACTGTGTCAGGCAGAACTTCAGATCTCTGGCCAATTCTCACACCCCATTACTTTCAATGTGGTAAAGGCAGCTGTCTGCTCAAACTGCGCAAACACACAGAATAGATGTAGGGGAGGTGGAGGTGCTTGGCCAACCACGGGGAAAATCGGCTCTCTCCTGGCCGGCTCGCCACTTCACTCCATCCTCCTCCAACTGCATAGAACAAAACGCCACGTTTAGAGCTATAAAAAACACACATACGCTTCTCCGTAAATGTGGGGGTGGAGAGGAGAGACTGTGACTGAGGGTATGTGACCCGGCTTGGCAGCAGGGGCTTGGGGTAGTGAGCTGAATCTTGGCCATGTGTGTGAGGGAATAGGCAGCTCCCGGTGCTCCTCTGCCTTGGCAGACTGCTCCACACCGAAGGGGCACGGTTCATCACTCTACTCTCCATGCCAGCGTCCATGCCAAGCACAGTTCAAAGAGGCTCCCCATCGCGGAGGCAAGGACCAGGACTGCGTCTGTCGCTCTCATTCTCTCTCTCTCTCTCTCTCTCTCTCTCTCTCTCTCTCTCTCTCTCTCTCTCTCATTCTCTCTCTCTCTCTCTCTCTCTCTCTCTCTCTCTCTCTCTCTCTCTCTCTCTCTCTCTCTCTCTCTCTCTCTCTCTGTCTCACACTCACTCACTCACTCTAGCTCTCTCTCTCCCCCTCTCTCCTCACTTCCTCTATTACTTCTCTCTCTGTCTCTTTCTCTTTTTCTCTATCTTTCATAGTCTCTCTCCCTCTCTTCCTCCCTCCTTTCCTTTCTCTCTGCCTTTCTCTCTCTCTCCCTCCCTCTCTCTCTCAGTTTTTTTCTTTTTTTGCTGTTCAGCATTTGCCCTTGAAGGCTGTGCAGTCAGAATTTCATCCATTTCGCGCGTAGAAACGCCAGAGCAGGGTAAAGTGAATGATGGCCTATGTTATTAATGCACTTTCGACTCAGTGTGTGTGTGGTTTTCGTGTTTTGTGTGTATGGTTGTGTGTTTGTGTGTGTATGTGTTTCTAGTCTGTAAAGGATGTGCTGGCCCATAGTAGAGTGCCAGTATTGGTCTGTTCATGTCTATTTCTTTGCTTGTATTTTTGTGTAAGTGTGTGTGCATGTGAATGTGTATGTGCATGTCTGTGCATATGTGTGTGGTTCCGGCATTAATATGTGTGTGTGACCGTGAGGATGTATGTGCAAGTTTGTGTGTGTGTGTATACAGTATGTGTATGATTTGTTCATTAATGTGTGTGTGTTCCCTGGTGGACTGTACCAAAGTCATTATTCAGTGAGTAATGACATTAGGACGCGTCCTCTGAGAACATCTCACTTTCCTACTGCCTCGGGCTGAGTGTTTGAGTGTTGGCCTGGGAGCACCTCAGCTGTGTATGTGTGTGTGTGTGTGTGTGCGTGCGTGCGTGTGTACGTGTGTGTGTGCGTGTGTGTGTGCGCGCTGTGTTGTATGTGTGTGTGTGTGTTTGTGCGTATCTGTTTGTCTGACAGTGTGTGCGCGTGTGTGTTTCTCTGTCTGTCTGTTTGTCTGTCGTCCTGTGTCTATGTCTGTGTCTGCCTCTGCGTCTGTGTGTGTGTGTGTGTGTGTGTGTGTGTGTGTGTGTGTGTGTGTGTGTGTGTGTGTGTGTGTGTGTGTGTGTGTGTGTGTGTGTGTGTGTGTTGGTGTCTTTCTGTCGGTGTGTGTGTCTGTGTATGTCACACAGGGTTTCCTGAAACAGCATCTTCTCTCCCATCACTCTGCCCCACCCAACCCCCCATCCCCCTGGTTCCTTTCATCCCTATCAGTACCTAATGGAGAAACAGAGAGCCGAGCGTACAGCATGATACTAAAATGCTGCAGTCTTGTGTCTGCTGTAGAGATGTTACTTCTGATCCAGAGTGACTCAGAGTGCAATAAGGACATCGGGGTGTTGCTACACACATACTGTACATACGTTTTAAATAGTGTGTGTATGTGTGTGTGCTCCCAGACTGTCAGACTAAAAGCCTTGCTTTTAGCTTCCTGATCTGAGCTTCCAGCAGTAGGTTTTCCCTGTCATTACTGTGTTTACATATGTTTGCTTTAAATATTTATAAGCCTGAATGAATGTGTGTGTATATATATGCTTATTCGTTTGTGTGGTTTTAATATTAACTTGGGTCACACTTTATTTGAACGCTCCTTGAGAGGCTATATGTACATTTTCCGATCAGAAACTATCTTTATCTATATGTTTCTTTTAATAGAGCTTCCACACAACGCTTAAGTTACCAGTTGTGTTTGGTTAAGCTGAAGATCAATTAAAAAGACTAAAATTAAATGTCAGCAAACTGTCTTGTAGGTGGACTATCAAAGTGTGACCTTTGACTTGAATATTTGCTTGGCTGATACAGAAGCATCGTCAATCGGAAAAAAGCCTGCCTGTCTGCTTCTCTCTATGTCCTTGTGTGTAGGTGAGCTGTCCCCCTGTAGGGTCATGAATGGGGGGTGTCACGACCTTTGCCTTTTGACCCCTCACGGCACGGTGAACTGCAGCTGCAGAGGAGAACGCATGCTGCTGGATGATAACCGATGTGTATGTAAGTCCTGTGTCCTGATGGATGATGACCGTGTGTGTGTGTGTGTGTGTGTGTGTGTGTGGAGGTCCCGTGTCCTGAATGATGGCAATCGATGGCCATCTAAGTCCTGTGCTCCATTTGATTGTAAGAGATGTTTGTGTGTGAGTCCTGCGTCCTGGTGGCTGATAACTGACATTGAAATCTTTTTTTTCTGATGAATAGTAGCTGGTATATACAGTCATCTCACAAAAGTGAGGTACACCTTTTACATTTCAGCAAAAAATATACTGTATCTTTCCAAGGGACAATACCACCACAATTACACTTGGATATGTTTTAAGCTTAACAGCTTGTATAGCAGTATTAAGTTGCTGTTCTCTGAAAACAGACGTTTCATTATCCCTTGAAAAGACATAGCACACCTTTTGCTGAAATTTGAAGATTGTACTCATTTTTGTGAGATATGGTATATGTAAGTCCTTTGTCCTGTTATAAGGTAACTGATGTGTGTTACAGCTGTGTGTCCTGCTGTATGGTCATTTCTCTGTGTATATGTCCTGTGACTGCTGGAGTCACCCAAGTCTTCCTGTGGTCACTTCAAAGAAGAAACACTAATCTCTCAGTGCCTTCATGTTAGTGCTATTGGCAGCATGTTTCTTAACGCACTCCACTTAGAGAAACACATGCCACTTAAATAGCTGGTATCCTTTTGAATAGGGGACAGGTTTCATTTACTTTGAGATTGGCATCTTGCCATTGTTTTAACATGAGGATTTTTTTTCAGTTTTTTTATTTTTATTTTCTATTTCTTCATTATTTGTCCATTTATTGTTTTATTTTCCTCGGTAAGAGTGTATGTGAAGGAAATAGTTGGGGTTGCATGTGAAGTAGATTGAGCCGTGGCCACCATCATGAGGAAGCCCTGAGGGCGAGAGGTCGGGCTGGTGGATGTTATCAGCCATGCACAGCATCTGCCAAGGCTGAGATGGACCCAGGGGCTCAAAGAGCTGAGAGGAAAGTTCCGGAATAATGCTTCAAATCCGATTTATTCCCATTCTTCTTCCCTTTCCCCCTTTTTTTCTGTTCTCTTCTCTGTCTTTCTTAATCACACAGCCAGAAACTCATCTTGCAACATCCACAGTCAGTTTGAGTGCGGAAATGGAGAGTGCATTGACTACCAGCTGACGTGTGATGGGATTGCACACTGCAAAGACAAGTCAGATGAGAAAATGCAATACTGTGGTAAGAGGGTGGTTTACACACACACACACACACACACACACACACACACAAAGAAACAGACAGACAGACAGACACACACACACACACACACACACACACACACACACACAAGGTCAGATGAACCTCCACAAAGAGGACTCATTTCTATCTTGCTGGTGACCCTTCAGTGTACATCTAATAAGATTAGCCCCGGCAGTCTCAGCCCGTAGATCGATGGGGGGGGGGGGGGGGTGAAGTAAATGTGTTAATGCTGAAGAAATGAGAACATGAGAATGGAGCTCAGGTGGTGTCTTTGCTCATTCACACCACTGATCCAGCACAGTGTGTCTTCACTGAACTCACTCTCTCTCCCTATCTCTCTCTCTCTCCCCATTTTTATCTCTCTGTTTCTCTCACTCACTCTCTCTCAATCTTTCTTTCTTTAGTTCACTCTCTCCCTCTCTTACTCTGTCTGTCTTTTTCTTACTCTGTGTTTGAAGGTGTGAAAGAGATCTTACCCTTTGTGTGTTGAGTGAATGTCTGATTACGTTGGGTGGAACATGTAATGAAAATGATTTAATAGGTGTTAAACCTCTCAATCTCTGTCTCTGTCTCCCAATTCTTTTGGTTCTTTCTCCTGCTACGTCTCATCCACAGAAAACCGCAGGTGCCGGCAGGGATTCAAGCCCTGCTACAACCAGCGCTGCGTAGCCAACAGCCTCTTCTGTGACGGAGTCGACCACTGTGGCGATAACTCTGATGAGCTGTTTTGCAACAGTGAGTCTGCCAGGCCTTCACAGGAGGCTGTACCTTTGTCAGCACCAAGGCTACACCCACAGGTCATACTGTACATGACGAGTGTCTGTGACTACTGGCTAAGAAAAACACCAAATAAGTCCATTGTGTAATCAGTTTAGTAGATCCATGGCATGTCGTGTCTTGAAGATAATTTTATTAGGAAGAGCTCATTTTCAAGGACTCTAAATACATGTTGAGTATAGATCTGCCTTCCTTAACTCGGCACTGTCTGATTAAAATCTTCATCTGTTGCAGAGACAACAGCTGACTCTGAGACAGATGTTGTACCGATCAGGGCATGATATGATCCAGAATCTGACTGTGTGTGTGTGTGTGTGTGTGTGTGTGTGTGTGTGAGAGAGAGTATGTGTGTGTGTGTGTGTTTGTGTGTGTGTGTGTGTGTGTGTGTGTGTGTGTGTGTGTGTGTGTGTAAGTGTGTGAAAGTATGTGTGTGTGTGAGCCAAGGGGATGCAACTACAAAAAGCCTCTGACTAGAGTCTCGTGTTTTCATTCCCATAGGAGGTGAAGGGAAACCGCAATTAACAACAATACCATCTGTCCCTCCATTTTAATCAGCTTTATTTTACGCATTGTTGCATCAGTCTGCTTTCTTCTGTATTCCTTTTCCTGGGCTTGGAATAAAAAGAATAAAGGCATTGTGTCTCGTGTTTTTCTGGCTCAAACTTGCCTCCCCTCCCCTTGCAGATTCGACATGCGCCTCCTCGGAATCCCGCTGTCAGGATGGCGCTTGCGTCCCACGCTCGGCCTGGTGCAATCAGATTATCGACTGCACCGATGCGTCCGATGAAAAGAGCTGCGGTAAGATAAACTCCTGCGGTGTAATGCGGCACAGTGTGGTGGTTGCAGAGTGATGTTTGGCATCAACACCCTTCACGCACACACACCCACCCACACATACACACCATCATCTTGTACTGTCTCCCTTCGCTAACCCCCTGCCCCCCTCAGCATGAGCTGTAATGTCGTCCGCCGCTGTGTCCACAGATAACATGAGCTGTGCGGATTACTACCAGCTGGGCGCGAAGGAGACACCGTTCCTCAGCTGCAACTCCACCTCCTTGTGCATCCACCCGTCCTGGATCTGCGACGGGGCCAACGACTGCGGGGATTACGCCGACGAGATACACTGCCAGGGTGAGTCTGCCGTGCTTTCGACTGCAGGGATTACGCTGTACAGATGCACTATACACTGCCAGGGTGAGTCGGCTGTGCTCTCATCTCCACTTCTGTTTTCTGCTTTGTTTTCCTCATGTGTTTTTGCATGTTTATGGCACTAGGTTTTTGTTTTCTATACACAAACATTTCCAGCAGCGGTGATGAAAGTGGCACAGACATAAACCTTCGTATCACAAGCAGCTTCTGTGCCATTTGTTGCAAGTCAGGTGCAGAAAGCTGAGGTCTTATCAGGTGTCACTGAATCAGATGCAGCCAGATTAATGGACTTTTTTTAAGGTCAAGTGGCAGGAACTGTAAATACAGAGGGTAACCGAACTCCTCACAATGGGCAGGTATAGCCCTACCACCCTCGAACTCCTTTGGAACCTAGATACATTCCTAGCTCTTTTCTTAACTGTTGCTAATGGTAGAAATGAAATGATTTGATTGGGGTTTTAGCCAAGTTCTGAGAAAGCCAGATGGGAACATTTATCTGAGTAGAAGGGGGTGTGTGCATATCGTAAAATAAATGAGAAGGTTGTGCTAAGTGGGTTTAGAAGGTAAGTTTTATCACATGCCACAGTACATCTATCTTGCCTCAAACGCTGTGTTAGACTTTGAAGTGTTTGGAATGATTTGGTAACTTGATGTTAACAGTGAGAAGGTTTTATTTTTGAATGTTGTGATCAGTAGTGGTGCTGTTGATGTAGATGGCCATAGATGTGCTTTGATCATGAGATTTGTTCGTGCATTCCGCTTTCAAGTTGTGTCTTCAGAGCTCACGCCTACACTACAGCTTTTTCAGTAATTCACTCAGCGCTTTGCTGAATCAATCTCTCCTCCCAATTTGGCCAGGGATGTGTCACCGTGTAGCTTCTTTGTCAGGCTCTCATTGATCAGGGGTGATTAATAATCCAGTGATTGATCCTCTAAGTCAACCTCCTGTTCCTTTCCCCTCTTCTCCCACAGCGACAGCTGGACAAGTGTGTGAAGACGGACACTTTGCCTGTCCCAGCGGAAACTGCATCTCCAGCGTGTGGCTGTGTGACGGACAGAAGGACTGTGAGGACGGCGCTGATGAGTATCAATGCGGTAAGGATTGATGGGGGCCTGCGCCCCTTGAGCAGATTCCAGAGCGCATACACACACAATGCTCACACTCCATTAATAGTTATGCGTAGTGAAACAAGCCTAACCATGTGTCTTTAAGTCCAGTGATGCAGAGAGAGCCAAAGGGATATGGCAAAACTGCTGTTTTAAAAAAGCTTCTAACCCACTTTTCTTTTCCGGCAGCTAAAAAGATGTCACATCTTGCAAGATGAAATGCGACCAGAAACTCCTTAAACACGACACAGAGGCTTTCGTTTTGCATAAAGACGCTAGTGAAAAAGCCATAAATCGACAGAATAATTATGGAATGTGCTGACCTGTTATGTGGTTGTCATGGCGAACCGTGGGACATTGTGCATCTGAATGAATAGAGGATGGCACAGCAGAGGAGCGCACAGCAACGGTTGAGGCTGTCGGCGGCGCACATGAATAATTCACGTCTGATTTGGCGAAGAGGGCCTTGTTCATCATGGGATGTGGCACTTGAAAATCCATTTCGTTGTAACGCCGACTTTGTTAATCATCTAACATTAATGACGACACCAGGGCACCGTGCTCCTCAACACTCTTTCACAATTGAGTGAAAATGGCAAGCTGCAGTGTGTGTGTGAGAGAGAAAAGGCACGTGTGTAGGTGTGTGTCTGTGTGTGTACATATATGCGTGTGACTGAGTGAGTTGTGTGTGTGCTTGCATGTGTGTGTGTCCTGCAGTCTTCAGTGAAAAGGGGTTTGCGGGCCTTAGGCTCATTTCATTCAAGCTCACAAATCCCAGCCAGTCTGTTTACTTTCATTGTGAAGGACACATTTTGAAGCATCCGAAATGGGAGAGCGTCAATTAAAAATGCATGAGGGACAAAATTTGTGAAGTCCCCCTGTCTTTTTGCTGACAGCCGCATGTAGTAAAATGTCACTCGGTGATTAGATGCTGGTGATTCACCGTGTTGATGAATATCATTAGTATTTAATAATTAAAAGTAACATTTTGAAGGGGGATACCTGATGAGTCCATAGAAAAGCAGATGTATTGGGGTCAGAATTAATTTCAGAAGACCTTCAAGCTGGATGACAATGATAGAACTGAAGGAAATAGAAATGCATTAAAGAACTTTACCAGCCCAAACCCAAAGCCAGTATACTCTTTCTGTATACAGCCTAAACTATTTTTGTGGCCTTAATAGTTATTCTGTTCCTTACTTGACTTACTACAGTGCTATCTGTATGTGAGTCTAGATAATCAGTGTGTAGTGATGCCTTTATATATTGTCCTTTGCTTTTATTTTTGTGAAGCACTTTGAATTGCCGTTGTGTATGAAATGCGCTATACAAATAAACTTGCCTTGCCTTGCCTAGTGCTACATTGCACAAAATTAAATGTTAGCATTACTTAACAAGGACCAAGTTAACTATAGCGAAGCGGTGAAAATCGAGTCAAAGAGTGAATAAGTACTGATGAAGACTTTAGCAGTCCAAATATGTCGGCGTGTGGCCAGTTTAAAATGAAAGCATTTAGGCTGAATTGCGGGGCGAATCCTGCCTCTAACATCCCACCCCCCACCCATCTCCAATCTATCAAAATAAGGGCTTCTGGGTCTTTACAGTCAAATGCTTATTATGTGCACCTGTGGGGTTCTGGTAGCTTTGTCTCTCTCTTAGCGCCATGCTCTCTGGAAAGCCACAGGCTAGAGGATAAAGAACAGCGTGGCTTGTGGGTTGGAGGTGGGGCGATGGGGATAGGGGGGTTGGTCATGAAAGCCCTGGCGTAAGTAGCGCTGATGGTGCCATATTTGCAGGACATCTTCCCTGCTGTGTCCGATCATTTGTGTTCAATGTGCTCACAACCCTAAAAGAGAACTGCCTCAATCTCCTTTTCAAAGTCAGCACAGACAGCTTTACAGAGGATGTGTGTGTGTGTGTGTGTGTAAGAAGCTGGCTGAGCAGGGGAAAATTGACACCAGGGTGGGGGGTTCAGGGGCTCAGTGCATGTATGTTTGTATGACCTTGAGGTGGCTTGTGACTTTGTCGGCTTTTGTTTTAGTTTTGTTGTTGTCCAGCGTTAGTTTTAGTTGTGATTCCTCCCCACCACATTACTTCCCACCTCCATTTTTTCTCTTGTTTTCATCTACGGCTCGGACCGACCGTGTCCTTCATCCTTGGTTGGCTGGTAATTCGCTCGGGATGACTCCTGGCCCCTGCCTGAGAGAGACACTGTCTTGCTTTCAGGCGCTCTCAGCACTTGGCCTTGAATGAAAATGACTGTCATCGACTCAAGGAAAAGAGGCGCAATGTGTGATGTTACCCACGCGATCAATGCCGAGTACAAATAGAAAAAAACAAACAAACTGAAACAACCGAAAAGAGCAAATGACCCAACTGCCAAATGGCAGGAACAGCTTACTGCAGCACTATCAGGCTCCGTGTGGCATTTACGCCGCGGTGTTTTACTGTCCTTGTAACGCAGACGAATTATATTCCCAAAAAGTGCAACCTAACACTTCACACATTTATCAGCTTTGGACGAGAACTGCACCAAAATCCACTTGAGTCTCACTTTGCTTTGTGGCTCGTTATGATGGGCTACTTTGTGCAGTGAATACACAAAGCCCGGGTTCATTCACAGTCTGCGGGCTCTCTGAACATTAAAATCACCTTTATATTCTCCACTGGCAGCTCCGCCGTGGTTAATGCCAGCACCATAAACTACAGAGCGTACAGAGTGTTTCATTGCATTTCAGTGCAGTGTGTCTCTTGTGTGTAGCTCTTCACGCTCTGTGACTTGTCATATTAAACCTCCTGTTCTCCCTCTCTCTCTTTTTCTCTGTATGGCTCTCTTTCTCTCTCTCTCTCTCTCTCTTTCATTCTCTCACCCTCAAATTCTCTTCCACCTTTCTTTCTCTTACACACACACACATACACTCTGTATCTCTCACACTCACTCTTTCTCTGAAATCCCCTTTTACACACACACTCTCTCTCTGTATCTCTCACACTCTCTCATTCTCACTCTTTCCCTCAAATCCCGTCTCCCTTCCTCCCTCCCTCTCTCCCCCTCTCACTCTCTCCATCTCTCTCTCCCGCTTTCCCCAGACTCTTCATGTCTGTGGAATCAGTTTGCCTGCTCCAAGCATAAGTGCATTGCCAAGCAGTGGCTTTGTGACGGCGAGAATGACTGCGGAGACGGCTTGGACGAGAGCGAAGGGATTTGTGGTAAATCCGCACAAATTTGCACACAGTGCAGAGCATTATTCAGACCTGACTAGCCTGAACAGACAACACACAAACACATCAAAATTGGAGACTGAGGAACTGTGAATGTTATAAGATTGTGATGTCTGAGCGGCAAGCTCATCTTTATATAATGGCTATCGTGTAAACTGGCTTCTGTTTGAGCTACCATAGTCTAACTACGGTTTGCAAAACTTCTATTTCACACATCACATTGTATTACATTATACCCGATGCTCTCTACTGAAGTCTTAACTGACATTGGTTTGCTGATAATGATATATGTCTTTGCTAGGGGCTGCTGCGGGCAGCTCTGTGCTCTGAACAAGCGCAAACAAACATTTTAGGCATCGATTTACTTCCCTGCATCAAAGGTCAAGCTGAGGCTGTTTATTACTTGAAGTCCATTGACTTGCTGTTTATTACAGAAGGTCAATAGAGGCCTTCTGACCTGCCTCATGCAACACACTTCTTTTTTGTCATTCCTTGTACTTAATCACATTCTCTACCTCCTTCTCTTTATCTCTTTTATCCTATTACTTCTCTTAACATGTGGCCTTGTATACTCCTCCTTTTCTTATTTCTCCAACACTCTTTCCTTACTCCCTCTCTCTCTGTCCTTCTCTCACTCTTCTCTGATCTTCTCCATCCTGTTATTCTCTTTCATCTTCTTCCTTTTGTTTTCTTCTCCCGGATTTCTCTCTATCCCTTTCGTAGTTCCTATACCTTGTTCTCCATCTCCCTTTTTCCATCCTTTCCCCTGTATCGCCTGTCTAGTCTTTCTGTTTTTGTTTGGAACCTGCTTTCCTTGTTTTTTTTCCAGCATTCCTTCTTTTTTTCACCTCTATTCCTTACTCCCATTTTCAACATTCTGATATTGTATGATATTGTTACAATGGTTGTTTTATTGTTGACTGAGAGGGCTTTGCACAAGAATTCCAGTATGGCTGGACTGTTAGTGTATGCACAAATGGCAAATAAAAATCCTGAACTTGAAC
The DNA here is from genome assembly GCA_027475355.1 of Coilia nasus. Taxonomy (NCBI): domain Eukaryota; kingdom Metazoa; phylum Chordata; class Actinopteri; order Clupeiformes; family Engraulidae; genus Coilia; species Coilia nasus. The sequence continues at coordinate 27,060,328 of CM050220.1, read as the reverse complement.
CTTGAACGTTGAATCCATCTTATTCCCTCCCGTTGTATCCATGTTATCCTCCCTCTGCCCACCATTATTCTGCCTCTTCTCCCACTTTTGTTCTCTGACTGTTTCTCTATCTTCCTTTCTATTCCTTACTCTCCCCACATTTTCACGTCCTCACCAACACCTCCTCGTCTGTCCTAGGATCGGTGACATGTGGAGCTGGCCTGTTTAGCTGCCCAGCCTCGTACGCCTGCGTCCCCAAGCGCTGGCTCTGTGACGGGGAGAGGGACTGTCCCGATGGCAGCGACGAGCTGGCCGCAGCTGGCTGTGGTAAGGAAGCCCGTCCAAAGTGTGCCTTTGGAAGTAAAAGACCGTTACGTTGCTCTCAGTGGTGTAGTGGAGGATAAACACATGTAACCACCATTTGTGCACCTTTTTAGAGTACAAAGTGACCTTCCCCTGGTCACTAATGTTAAGGACACAAATTCGTTATCCACATATGCACTAGACTGTGTCCAAACAAATGTATCGTGTACCCTTTTTACCTCTACTTCACTGATTACATTACAGTGCCTTCAGTTAGAGGCCCTCATCTAAATCGACTCAAGTGTGGAGCAACGATCAAGCTCCAGTACTGTGGGAGATTTGAGAGCCGGAGCTCTAAACACTAAGCCCTTAAAATAGTGCAGGTGTGAGTGCCAGTGCAGGGAGAACAAGTGAAGGGCGCAGATTAGGCTGCTAGGGTTGTTAAGATAAGGGACGTTCTTGAAGAGCAGTGATTCCTGTGTAGTTTCCTGTGCAGCGGTACAGAGATGTGTGTGTGTGTGTGTGTGTGTGTGTTAGCTGTGCTATAGTTTCCTAACCCTGCTGTCAATCATGTCTGCCCAGAGAGCTAATTTATAAACCAAGTCCACAACAGGCCAGTTTTGGGGTACGGTGTTGGCATTCTGCGCCATTCTACTTTGCTTGGGTAGTCTGTCTACTAGGACTTAACAGATGGTTAATGGAATTCAGCCCAAATCCTTTTCATTGTTGTTACAACCGGCTCGAAGCTGTAACAAAAAAGACTTTGAAACAGTCGGATTTGAGACAAAAGGTTGAGTTTATTTCACAAACTCAGCGGCAACCAACATCAGCCGATGTCTGTCTCTTACAAGTGAGACAGCAGGGATTATAGAAAAGATTCGTCATGATAAGGCACTTTCTAGAACCGTGATCGCACGATGGGGGCGTCACAAATGCCCTTTTATGCATAAAAGGGGATTTGTGGCCCCACTCACGGGAGGACCAACCACGGAGCCATGAGGTATAGAAACGTCAGTCATACGTTAGAGACAAGCCTCTGCATGCAGGCCGGAAGTGATCCCCACTTTACTCCCACAGACATGAACTACCATGAACTATCTTGCTCTGCCTATCTACCATCTTTGAGTAAAGCATTGAGGGGCACGCCTCCGAGCAGGTGGCAGGCATTCCATTCAGCATCTGTGAGATGAGACACAGCTGCACACGCTCACACACGCACACAACAAGTAGAAGAGCGACCGACCCACTAAGTGTTCATCACAGTTGTTAATGCAACATCACCTTATTAGCCGAACTAAACTAACTCTACCATGACCACTAAACATTGTAGTTCACAGAGTTTCATCTTATAGTTTATTAATAATCTGAGGAACTGTTGATCGTATGTAGGGGACAGTTCAGGTTCCGGTGTGATCTGGCATTCTGTTGGTGGCCCTATGAGTTCACACGTAAGCCGTTTGGGCATACCCCAGAACAGAAGGGATCTCGCACACACGCCTGTCCCATATCCTAGCACAGTAGTGCCCTTCTTTCAGTCTTTACAGGCTTTACTATTCTCTGGGGCCCTGGCTTTAATATCTCGCTGCTCTACACACACACACACACACACACACACACACACAC
>CM050220.1:26913423-27053423 GCA_027475355.1 Coilia nasus | reverse complement strand
GTGTGGTTGTACCTTACTGTTTTTTTTTCAAGGTGTGTTTATTTGCATTGTTGTTGTGTGTTGGTGAACGCGACAGATTTTGAAACATTTTGTAGTTCTGACAGTGTTAATATGTTGGGTATATAACACACACACACACACACACACACACGCACACACATACACAGTAGTTGAAGAGTTCTGACATTGTTAGGATAATATAACAGTACGACACATACATACACACAAATAGGGAAGCGCACACACACAGGAAGACAATTTGGACCAGTTAGGTTGTTGCCAGGTATGCACACAGATGGGCATCCCTTAGCAAGCCAACAGATGTGAAGGCAGCTGTCAGTCAGTCACCTCCATACACACACACCTACACACACACACACATACACACATGCACACACTCCATCTCCTGGGAGCTACAATAGGCTGAGTTGGCTGGAAGAGTCTGTCTCCACGGTGACAGTGCTGTCATTAAGACCAACAGAGAGTGACAGCTGGAGGTTGGGCATGCGGCCTTGTGTGTCACCGCACGCTTCTCTGGACACATACACACTCACACACACACACACACACTCACACACACACACACACACGTACACTTTATAAGTCACCTGTGGCTCCGAGCACACACACACACTCACCCATCAAGAATAGGAAAGTGTCAGGCAAGGGCACATTTACTCACCTGTTTCCCTCAAGTGTAGACTCTAACTTTTACACATACTTGATACACACTTCCACTCACACACACCTCAACACTCGCACACACATACACACACACACACACACACACACACTACTTCCACATACGTGCACACACACACACACACACACTTTCTACCTACTTACACACTTTCCCACGGCTTCTCACATGAAGGGTTGGCTGCTGGAGTTACAGTGCAGGTTGCATCAGCACTCAGTCATTTATGCAGTGAAAAAGCAGAAGGGAAAGCAGAAGGGAAAGGGTTTCAAATCAGTCGGGCATCAGAGCAGCAGTCTCGCCTAGGCAGACATGTTGGCTTGCACAGCCTTGGGAAACCCGCTCAGGTTATGAAAGGTAAAACCAGAAGTCTTACTGAAGACATTCGACGTGTGGAGTAGTATCTGTTTTTCAACTGTACAAATGCTTGCCTGTGGACCTTTAGGTGGAGCAAGGCAGGGTAGATGGATTCGTGTAGTGCACTACATACCCAAAGGCAATGCTTTAACAGAAATATGTGCAAGAAGAACAAAGAACACAAAGGACAAATTGGCATATCATTAATAAATAAAGGGAATACTTTTAGAGGTGGTCCATATAAGATCAAGAAATATAAAAAAAAAAAAAAAAATCACTTTTTGGCGGCAAGTTCCTGAATCTGTTTAAAACCATGTTGAGGAGGGATTCGTGTTCATTTAAAAAAGATCCTTGAAAAATGTATGAGTTCAGACACAAACATGAATTTGTTTTTTTTGTTTTTTTTGTCTGTGGTTCTGTCTCTCCGTCCGTGTTTGTGTGGGTATGTGTGTGTGTGTGTGTGTGTGTGTGTGTGTGTGTTGTGTGCTCTTGTGTGCAGTGTAAATGTTGGGCAGGTTTTTACCTGAAGAACGACGGCAAGACTTGCATGGACATAGATGAATGTCTGTTCAGCTTCCCGTGCAGTCAGCGGTGTGTGAACACCTATGGCTCCTACAAGTGCCTGTGTGCTGAGGGCTACGAGGCTCCAGCTGCCAATCCACACAGCTGCAGGTCCACCTCAGGTAAAAACATCACACTAGTATACACGCACACGCACACACAGAAAGAGAGAGAGACACACACAGCTGCAGGTCCACCCCAGGTAAAAACATCACACTAGTATACACACACACACACACAGAAAGAGAGAGAGACACACACAGCTGCAGGTCCACCTCAGGTAAAAACATCACACTAGTATACACACACGCATACACACACACAGCAGGTCCACCACAGGTAGAAACGTCACACAAACACATCAAGTCAAACTTCATAGCAACCCGCACACTGCTGCACATCTGAGGTACAAGGTCACAATAGTGTACACATCTGCAGGTCTAACTTAGAAAAAAATGGCACGTCAAACCACATAGCATCTTGTCTATCTTGGGTAAAACATTACATTGATCCAACACACGTGTAGGTTCACCTAGGGTAAAATATCTACTTGAACATGCCTGCAACTACTTGTCAGGTAAAACTATGATATGCAAGTCCTGCCATACACGCGCACACCCACTTTAGGTAAAGGGTTCTTGTTACAGCAGTCTTTATAAAGTCTATTCCAAACAGTGTTGCTATATAAAATAAGTAAGGACACAGTTATTGGCAGGTAAATGTGGCATAAGATTGATAATTTCATAAAATCAAGGCAAAACAATGAGAGAATAAATAATTTATTGACGATCATTCTTCCGCCAATGAATGTAGTTCTTCAAGAGAAATAGTTGCTAGGTAACGCTGGACGCAAGCACAGAAGAGCAGAGCTCCACAGCCAGCGAAACAAATTATGCGCATTCAGTGCTACACTGCCTGACATTAAGGCTGTTGTTTTATAGTTATTTGGATATCACCATTTATTCACCATGTACAGATATTAAAGAAGTGGTCAATTGTGTTAGCACTCCTCTTTGATGTTAAAGGGGGGTACGACTCTGGACAGCTGCCTTTTTTGCGCAGTGCTAGCAAGGATGTTGAACCATGAGTTTGTCTCCTTGTGATTCGGATGCCAATATGATTGCAGAGACAACTCACATCTATGCCCCGTCACTGACATAATTTTTTCTCTTGTGTCCAGACTAGCATCAAAGTTTTTTTGCACAGCTGTGCTTTGTAAGCAGTATTTGGTTTAAATCCTCTCGGCCCTCCCTGCTTTACAGATCCTTGGTAACATTGATCCCAGGGAATTCACCCCCCTGGGTTTTCTGGTATACCTGTGGGATTAATAACATAACATATCAGAGTTTAGATTTCAGTCACACAACACTTTCTTAGTGTGTGGTCTGTGTAGACTAAGTAATTGCTACACATACCCTACTGCATCTACAGCATTGATTGTCTGCTTGAGGTGGAGATAAAAGGCTGGTGGATTAGGCAGCGGTATTTCTCCAGCGATGCAACAGGGCACAGCGCACTGTTTAGCTGCTCAAACATTAACCCCCACAGTCCCTCTTTGGTCCATTCATTTGCATCTTCATGACTATTGTAGCTTCATTGAAAGCCACAGGTTACATATTTGCCACCATTTTCATCCAGGCGAATTGCAAGCGATTCTGGCTTTAGTTGTTAGGTGTCCTCTTTTCCTCTACGTCCCCTATGCAGCTGGATGTCAAACCATACCTTATTAATAAGGCCCTCTGGTGTTGTACTCAGAGCATTGGAATGCTTAATCTTGTTGAAATCAGACTCCCAAGAAAGACATTATTGCTTGTGATGAACTCTGGATCTCACGATAGGGACCAAGCTAGACTTTAATGGTGAGTTATTCAGATACCGGTTAAACCCTGCACATAAGCCAGAATAGCTCCTTAAACCATAGGCTTCACCTTTGTTGTTCTTTATGGTTGCGTAGAACATGCATAGAGTGAAAGTGAAAGTCAGTAGTGTTGGTTATTGTGATCACACGACACATCACAGCACACAGTGCACACAATGAAAGTTAACCTCTGCATGTAACCCAACACACACGTGAGCAGGGGGCAGCCATGTCAACAGCGCCCAGGAAGCAGTGTGCAGAGACTGCACCATGCTCAGGGTACCTCAGTGGCACTACTGGTAGTTGGATTCAAACTTGCGATCCTGCGGTCACCGGTCCATTACCTTAACCGCCAGACCACCAATATGAATATAGCAAAATTTAGTGACTGTTTTAAAACCAGTTATCAATTAATTTAACTATGTTTTTTTCTTTACACCAAGACTGAAAACAGCGGATGGCCCACTGGGTCTGCTTTATTTCAGGACGTCTCCACGTCCTCAATTTCCTCTTCATTAATTTCACCATGCCTTAACCTGCTCTCCTTTTCCTTATCCATCTTTTTCCAACCACTGTTCCACATTCAAACCACCCAGCGGATCGAAATTTACTACAAATCTGACATTTTGTTGTCTGTGGGGCTTGGAGTTTCACTGCACAGTGATATAGAACGAAATGCAGTCGGAGATGTGGTATATTCTGAATTTTACAATGGCATCAAGCGTGATTCAGGCAATCACAATCAACGGTGAGAATTAGTTTTAGAAATAAAAGTTCGTAAGTTACTGTTTTGGGTCTGTAATAGATGATGTCCTACTGTTTCCATAAAGGCCACTTATTACTTTGCATTCTAGAATCATTTGGACAGTGCTCTCCATATCATCATTTTTTTTACCCAGCTAGGCGTGTGTGTGTGCATTTGTGTTTGTGTGTGTGTGTGTGTGTGTGTGTGTGTGTGTGTATGTGCATTCGTGTGTATGTGTGTTTAAGTGCTCCCATCCACCCTTACTTGTGCACTCATAGACACACAGACACACACACATGCACACCCCCTCATAGGGACAGAGTTCTGTCAAAGTGTGGTAAGCTCATTGTTTCAGTGCCACATTTGGGACAGTCTGTGTAGCAGGAAGCAGGTGTCACAGTAATTACCATCTGTGGTCCTGCAACACGCCTGAAAACACACACACATACACAAACATGTAAACAGACGCACACACACACACAAGAAAAACACACCACTGCACATCTCTGTAAATGCTGACAATTTGTACACACACGCTTGCACACACACGCATAGGCATGCACATCCAATTTCTCTGACTCATGCACCTGTGTTGGGTAATGATTGACAGGTGGGATCATTAAGAGCCGGCCCGTAGGTATTGGCATTGCGGTGGCGTGCAGGTGATGCAGACACCTCAGCAGACGGCATTATCCTCCCTCATTATGGTGCGGGACACTGACGTGTTGGCATGAGCCACACCACCTAATTCTGCACCAAAAATATATCACACGCCGGGACTGGTTGTTAGGGCTCGCACTGGTTGTTAAGAGCCATAGCAGTGCCTGTTGGTTTATTCCTCCTCTGGTAAAACTAACTTCCGGTCTTTCCGGTGTCTCTCTCTCTGTCCCCTCTGTGCTTCTTTCTGCCTTCCTTTTTCTCACTTTTATTTTCCTTCCTTATGCTCCTCTCTCTCTCTTTTTTTCTTTCACTCTGTCCTCTTACTGTCCTTATATGGGCTTATTCTCTCCATCTTTCTGTCTTTTGTCTCTCACTGTCTTCCTTTTTTCTTCTTCCTTTTACTTTTTTTTCTCTTATTCTCTCTCTTGTTTTTTGATTCTCTGTCTGTCTTTGCCTTTTTCTCTGTCTGTTTCTTTTCACAGCTGAGGAGCCTTTTCTCATTCTTGCCGACCACCATGAGATCCGGAAGATCAGCGTTGATGGCTCCAATTATACCCTCTTAAAACAGGTAAGGCTGCCACGCCTCGCTGAGGTGAGCATCGAACACCAGACATCAGCAGATCAACCCCTGAAGTGCTGAAACACCTTTTTCATTACAACCCTGCACCTACCTGGCAATGTGCCTACGCCTCTGAGAAGAATTAATAATGTGAAAAGTAGGGTAGGTACCGCAAGGGACAGCCTATATAAACAGCCTTTTTTAATAAATGATCTGTACACTTAAAGTTCTCAGTGCTTCGTCTTGACTGTCCGGGCCCTTGCTATGCTATCAAGGAGGTGTGAAGCTACTTTGACGTTTTTTGTGGTTTAAAAATAGCAATGTCTTCAAGCTACCTCTGTGCCCTGATCACAACCATAGTGAGTCTTTTTCGATGAAAATACTAAAAATAGCAGTTCAGAATGCAACAAGCTAGTTTTGCTCCTCAGTAAACATATTCACTTATGTTTTAACATAACCAAAGTTCATTTTACACCAGGTTTTTCCTTTAAAGTAAACACACTTCACCTTAAACACTAATGCTGCTCCTTTCAGTTACTCGAATTATCTCAATCATTCTACTTTTTGAAACTTGACTGATTTTGAGCCATTTTGAAACATAATGCATTTAGTCTCATTTTCAACTCATTTAGAGATTATATTTTTTGACATAATCTTGACTGTCTAAAAACATAATTTTAGAACTAACATTTTATTGCAAAAATGAAGCTGAGACAGAGCGCATTAAGAAGTTGAATTGTGATTTGGGTTATTTACAGGCTTGTTTGGAGAATTGCATCTCAGAATGATTGCCTGTGTTTCATTCGCTGCTGTTCGCTGTGCTTGAAGACTAGCAAGCACATTCCCTGCTCATGTAATGATAATTACTGATGAAAGAGCTGACCTTGATGCTGCCTGCCCCATCTTTTGACACACTTCCCATGTTATACCCTTGAATAACACCTGAAAGTGTGACACTGTTCACTCAGTCAGTCTTTTCTTCATTATTTATCGTTCAGTCCACCTTTATTGCCAGACAATTATGCTGAAAAGACCCATCCCGTCACCACACACAGAGGAAAAAAAGGAGAAAAAACTAATTTAGTCTCTTCTTTTTCCTCTATTCTTTTTTCCAGGGCCTGAACAGCATCATCTCTATCGACTTTGACTACAAAAAGGAGTTCATCTATTGGATCGACTCGAGTCGTCCGAGCGGCCGAAGGATAAATAGGATGCGATTGAATGGTAGTGACCTCAAGGTACAATAAAGGCCCACGGCAGCACACCAGATTGCCAGTGCATGGCTAGTAACGCATGGCCCCTGCTGCAGCAAGGTCAAACGCAATCTAACCGTTCTTTTCACCTGTGTTTTCAATCATATCCTGTCTCCATCAGCCAGACTAAGTCCAAAGTCGCAGCCCTGAAGTGTAGCGAGGCAGCTGAGGGTTATTTGGGCTAATGCCGTAATAACTTTAGTAATTGTATATGCTTTGCCAACTTTGATTTACACACTTGGTGGAGCAGATTTCTGTTTATATAAACATTCATAACAATATCTTCAGAAATGGTGAAATAATATTGTACTGTATTAAAAAAGAATGAAAACACAAATTATTATTATTATTTTTTTTTGCAACATGTCTGAAGGACTTGAACACAACACATTTGTGTTTCCTCCAGACTGAAAATCATTCCTACTACCTCATTCTGCTGGTTAAGAGAAGACCTTGCCAAGAATGAGCAGAACTGTCTGTCATCAAAGCAAATGTTGGCTACTTTAAGGAATCTAAAATATTTCGTGTTGTTTACACTTTTATGCCAACTGCACAATCCCATATGGGGCAGCTGTGGACTAGTGGTTAGGGAGTTGGACTTGCAATCGGAAGGTTGTCAGTTCGAATCCCATCCTACCCATGATTGAGATGCCCTTGAGCAAGGCATCTAACACCACACTGCTCCAGGGACTGTAACTGAAACCCTGTAAATATCTGTAAGTCGCTCTGGATAAGAGCATCAACTAAGTGTAATGTAATAATAATGTAATATGTGTCACTGTATAGGTCTGGTGCCTTCAGCATTGTTCCTCAATGTAGAAAACAACTTAACGGAAAACCCATTGATTAAGAGGGTGAATCCAGATCTGTTAGTTGTTACAGGTGTAACTTGGCAACAGACACTGAAACAAATGCACAATAATTGACCATGGATATACAGTAGGCATGCACAGAAAACAGATATGTATAAATGTACAATGTGTTTTCTCAGTAATAGGAGAAAAAATATGGTTTTCTTGTGAACCTCTGAAAAAACGATGTTTTTTTTAAACCAGCTTTAGAATTGCATCCATGGTTGGCAGCGTATCCCCTGACTACTTATTTGGAAGAAGTGCCAGGTTTTCCTTTACAAAAAAAGAATGAAAAAATCTGAATGGATTTATGAAACCCCCTGAACAGCTTTGACCATCATCTCCAAATATGTGCTATGTTGTTGAATGTTGAAAGAGCTGTGGATTGTGTCTTAATCAAACAGAATGTGCATGCCAGTATGGATTCAATCACATTTGAAATACCTGTTTTTTTGTTTATCCAAGGTAGCTCATCTCAAGGTGTAAACCAGTATCCCTTCCGATATGTCCGAGTTACTCAGTGGTGATTAACAGCTCCCAGCACCTTCGGCTGGATAAATATGCTAGTTGATTTGCTTTTTCTTCTAGCTGCATTGTTTTTATCTTATAAAAGTGTCATAGAGGTTTAAAGACTTGACGAATCAATAACATCAATAACACCTCTGTTCATGGCCACACTTCTGCTATTAAACTAAGCTTAGTGAGGATGCGAAAACACAATCACCTAAGTAGGAAACCCTATCGCTGATGACCACATAGATCTAAACTCTACACAGACTGGCCATGTATTGGCATGACTGACACATGACTGACACATGACTGACACATGATTGGCATGACTGACGCATGACTGGTCTTTAATGATCAAAGCAAAGATCCAGTCACCAGAACTCACCCACCTCAAGCCACTGAAGTGCCAGTGTCAGTGCCAGCTTCTTGTCCATTCACTAAGCCTTGCCTTAGACTAAAACCTTTTTATATTGAGATTTCACTTTAAATTTATGTTTGAGTCTAGTATTAGGCATGATCTATGTAAGGGAAGCTGATCTGATTATCCTATGAATAGCACATGATATTATAAATGATGCCATGTTTGATGCCTTAGTCTATTTATACTACTACCACTTATAATAATAATAATAATAATAATAATAATAATAATAATAATAATAATAATAATAATAAACAGCATCACAGGCATGTAACACTGTTAAACTGTGACACAATCTTTATGGAAGGGTCTGAATCATCATTTGTACACCCCTTACTGTCATTAGCCCTCCGACATCTCTGTCAGTCATCTTGTGTGTAAATGCATCCCGTCATTAAGTAACTGCCACTGCAGGGCTTGCCAGTTTGCTGCAAATTAGAGAGGCTGTGCATCTCCCTCAATGAGTGCCCAGAGCCACCCATTACTTTTAACAGCACGTCGTGGGGGGCTTCTTTTTAAGTGAAGTTGAAAAGCTCAAAGTGATTAAAAGTCTGCTCATCACCAGGGGTACTGCATTATGTTTTTTTCCTTATACTTTTATTTATTTAAATTTCTTTATTTTATTTTTTGCAAAGCAAGCCATTTTTGAACACAACAGAGCACACAGATTTTTATGGTCTTTGTTTTTAACTATCTCTAGGTCTTGGATGTTTGAAGTTAAATACAGATGGAAAAAACTTTTGAAGGAGTGTGATCTGTTTATCATTTTAGAATTTGCATTTTGTCCATTTCCTTTCTTGTTTTGATGCCAGCCATGGTCTTAGATGTTTGCAACAGTCATCTGTTACTGACAATTTAAGAAAATTTAATTTGTCCTCTATTATCGCTCATATTAGAGGCTCAGAATCAAAAAATTAAGTTTAGCTTTGCACTGAAGATTTGAAAATGGCTACTTTGCACAAGCTAATGATGCCTAATTAGAATCTTTATTAAGGATTGTAAACATACTGCAAGTATCTGAAAGTCTCCTCCCAGAGCTGATTGCTGGTTGTCTCTTTTGCCTGTGTCCCTCCATGCCTCTCCCTGCCTAGATAGTCCACAGGAGCTCAGTGCCTAGTGCCCTGGCAGTGGACTGGATTGGGAAGAACCTGTACTGGTGCGACGCTGAGAAGAAGTCCCTGGAGGTGTCCAAGGCCAACGGCCTGTACCCCACTACACTGCTCAGCGCTGGGGTCAAGAACCCGGTCAGCCTGGCCCTGGACATTCAGACTGCGTGAGTGGAGTAGCTCTCAAACAGTAATATTTCAGTCCTTTTTCTTTGGGTCCAAGCTGTTATTAGCATTATGTAAACATATTATATCGGATGACATTGGTGTGATACATTCTTACCATGATATAAATTTACTGTCACACATACTATTTATCAACAATGGCACCTCTACATTTTTAGATAGAAAAACAGTTTTGTTGCATGTTGACATATTGTTTTAAACCAAATGAAGTAAAAAAAATATAAAATATAAATCTATTATAATAATCAGTAATGTGACATGATACTATTTTAGTGGGCCCACTGTAAGCTTATGATAGCATATCATATTTGGCATGAATTATGACAAGTTTTAGGCAGTCTTATGCCACGGGGGGTAAACGTAAACTCTTCTATATTTTCCACATAAATGTATTATCTTCGATTAAATGGTGGAAAATCCAGAAATGGTCTCTCCTGCTCTCTCTTTCTTTGTGAAGGCCATTTATGTAGTTTTATTCAGGTTCGCAGTTAGTGCTTCGCATTCATTTTGCCAGCTATTATGTCTTCTGTTCAGATGTATTCATGGACTTTGTGAAGTGGTGGCTTCTGCCCAGAAGCCAGTCTTAATGATCCGGTGCTGGAACACTGAAAGCTTCTTCTCCGTTTTTCTCAGAATTCTTTTCACTCGTGTATTTCCTTGAAATTGCAGAACTCATATGTTCATGTTGTTTCAGCCATGCTTTTTGGATCGACTGTTGTGAGGCGCCATACATCGGCCGTGTAGGACTGGATGGTAGCTACCCTGACGTCATCATCAATGCCGAAATGTACAACCCCACGGCACTGGCCATCGACTACGTCAACAAGAGACTCTACTGGGCAGATGACAGTCATGTTATGTTTGCAAACACTGATGGCTCAAGGAGACACAAAGGTTGGTCATTGGGACCATTTTGTCACTTCATTATTCCTCTCTTCCCCATCCTGCACCGAGTGATTAGGAACATGAATTTCTATTTTTTTGTTATGAATTTGTTTTGGTATTAGAGGCATATGAACACAGATATTTTTTTAATTGTATTTGTATTTTTTTTTTAAATTAAAATTGTCTGATTGCCAACATCTTTGTGATAAAAGCAAAGATTACAAAGAACCCAATCTCTTGAACAAAGGATAGCCATTGCATCATTGCTTACCAGCTTGAGTCCTGTAAAACTTATATGAGTTTTTAGTTATATGTGTCATTGCAAAAGCCAATATCAACTTCAGTCCCAAGTAAACTTATTAAAATGTCAATAGCAGTCTGAGTTGCTAATGGAAAGAGAGTAGCATATTAGCTCACTCGCTCCGCTGTCTCCGATGACCCCTGTAAGACAAGAGTTAATTAAAGTGTCTGTCACTGTTGAGTCATCAAAGAGCTTTACTCTTTTTGTGTTTTTTTGTATTTACTGGCTACAATAGCCAGAGCCAGTAAATGTTAGTGCTGTGTGCTAACGCGCTCATTGATCCATCCACACTCTGGCAGGCTTTAACACACTCTGTGTCCATTTGGTTCATTTTCATTCAAATCCATCTCGTTTTCATTCCCCTATCCCTCCCTTTTTCTCTTCCTCTCAATCTCACTCTTTTTTTTTCTTTCATCCTCCCCTTTTCATCCCATCCCCTCACATTATCTCGCTCTCTCTTTCTGTGCTTCTTTTTTCCTTTTCTCTTATTTTTACTCTTTCCTTTCTATTTGTTTTCCTCTTCCTGCCATCTGTGTAATGCTCTCTCTCCTTTTCTGTCTCTGTTTTTCGCTGCTATTTATTCCATTCTTTCTTTCTGTCTTTTCTTCATTTCTCTCTCCCCTCTCTCTCTCTCTCTCTCTCTCTCTCTCTCTCTCTCTCTCTGTCGCTCTTTTTCTCTCCCTGTCTGTACCCTTGTCATAGTGATGTTTGCATAAGTGGTGGCATCCACCACTCTTCTGGCAGCTTCCCTCTATATTTCCCTGGCAGTGTGACATGGCGCTCTGGCACAGCGCACCGCGGCAGCTTATGGCGGCCACGTCTGTGTTCATGGTCAGCGTACTGTACTGTACTGTATGCCCTCGAGCTGGCACATGGCGAGAGCAGAGCGCGGGGGCGGAGGGCACAGATCCAGTCCCCTGCCTGGCACTGCTCCAGCGCTACTGCTAAATCTCATTGTGTTCCTTGACAGCCCCTAATCAAGATGTCCACGCTTTTTAAAGAAATGGTTACAGTTTCAAAAATTAAAGAAAAATGATTTGCCCACACATGCTATGCAAAGCCCCTTTTAAAGTTTGGACACACCCCCTCAGTCCCGTTTTTTTTTTTCTGGCTGTTATCTACATTGTAGAACAGCTCTGCAGATATTCAACTGAAATAACATGTTTCAGTTACATTGGTCAACTCATTGTATTCCTCGACAGCCTCTAATTGAGACATACTCTACATGGGGTGCTGAGCCTAATGAATGTTGGAAGGATGAAGGATCTAAGAAAATGTTGGGGTCAATGGAATGTGATAGAATTCTTAGAATCTTACATTGTTTTACAGCTCATTCTTTCATAGAATGTTCAAAGCACTCGACTCCCAAGTGCCTAATCACATTGCATTTGTCCGCAGTCCCTAATCAAGACATCCATGGGGTGTTGAGCTTGGCTCTGTTTGAGGACTACATCTACTGGACGGAGGAGAAGTCCAAGTCTCTGAGCAGGGCGCACAAGACCACCGGGGGGCAGCGGGCAGAGCTGCTCAGCTCCTGGCAACCCATCAGGGACATCAAGGTGTACCATCCCTACCGCCAGCCCGATGGTACAAAGCACCACACCTTTTTTACGCATTTGTGTATGTGTGTACAAGAGAGAGTGGGTGAGATAGTGTGTAGGGGAGTGTGTGTGTGTGTGTGTGTGTGTGTGTGTGTGTGTACTTGCCTCTGAACATATCTGATTTATGTCCTTGTTTATTGTTGTGTCCTCTTTGCTTTTGTTTTGCACTGTAATTAAAAAGCTCTCTGATGTCTGCCTTGCCTGGAAGAGTTATGCTTCCTGATTTACACAGGCCTCCCAGGTGCTCAGCATTGATGGGCTTCCTCTCTCTGTGTCTCTCTCCCCTCTCTCTCCTCTCTCTCTCTCTCCATCTCTCTCTCTCTCTGATGGCCTTCTCTCTCTCCATATCTCTTTCTCTCTCTCCCCATCTCTCTCTTTCTCTGATTGCCTTCTCTCTCTCCATATCTCTCTCTCTCTCTCTCTCTCTCTCTCTCTCTCTCTCTCTCTCTCTCTCTCTCTCTGTCTATCTCTCTCTCCATCATTGTCTCTCTCGCTGTCTGTCTCTCTCTCTCTCCATCATCGTCTCTCTCGCTGTCTGTCTCTCTCTCTTTCTCTCTGATGGCCTTCTCTTTCTCCATATATTTCTCTCTCTCTCTCTCTCTCTTTGTCTTTCACGTGCGCTGCAGTGCCAAAGCACCAGTGCCAGGTAGCAAACGGAGGGTGCAGCCACCTGTGTCTTCTGGCACCAGGTGGGCACTACAGGTGTGCATGCCCCACCCACTTCTACCTGGCGGCCGACAACAAGACCTGCCTGTCCAACTGCACTGCCAGTCAGGTACTCTCAGCCAAAGCCAAAGCCTGGAGACACACACACAAACTCTTTTAGTGTTTACTTAGTGACTTGCCACAGTAAAGACAATAACGGCATAGTATGGTGTAGTGTAGTACAGTATAGTACAGCACAATATAATGTTTTGTATTATCGAATTGTAGCACAGTATCTTATAGCACAGCACAGTGCGATATACTAACAGTAAGGGATACTTCTTTATTACCCTATGGCACACTACCATTTTATTGAGTTGTAAGACAGTAATGAATACTTATTGAGTGGCATAAAACAGTAAGGAGTATTACATGATGGGTCACCTGGGCAGCAGAAAAGAATGGGCTATAGAAATATGTGTGTGTGTATTGTGTTGTGTGTTTAATGTGTTCCTCTCTCTCTCTCTCTCTCTCTCTCTCTCTCTCTCTCTCTCTCTCTCTCTCTCTCTCTCTCTCTCTCGCTCTCTCTCCGTCTCTCTCTCTCTCTCTCTCTCTCTCTCTCTCTCTCTCGTGTGTTGATCCTCCACAGTTCCGTTGTGGTACAGATGAGTGTATTCCTTTCTGGTGGAAATGTGACACAGTGGATGACTGCGGTGATGGTTCTGATGAGCCTGCGGACTGCCGTAAGTGACAGACAATATAGAAATAGATGAAAAAGACAGGGAAGCAGAGTGGTAGAGAACACACAGAAAGAGAGAAAAGGAGAGTTAGTGAGAGAGAGAAAGAGAGCAGGACATAGGACTACGTTCTCTGTACATATTGGCAGTGCCTGTGATGAAGTATTCAAAAGAGGGAGCGGACGGCTCTGCACTACAAAGTGCACTCTGGCTGAGATAGGTAGACAGCACACAGCAGAGGTGGAGAAAAAGGCCCTGGGCTGTAATGTTGAGCAGCAGATCTCTGAATCTTAGGCCCCAGCCACCATTGTCAGTCACCACAGGGAGAGATGGCACCTAACACACACACACACACACCCTCAATCCTGTGGATAATTAGTGTCATCTCACTCCAGTCACAGACCCACTCTAAGCTGCAGAATTCACTGTTGAAACTTTTCAATTTCAAAGCCTCAAGGAGATAAGGCATTTGCTTTTTTTACATGGAGCTACAGCAAAAAAAAAAATGCATTCAACACCCCGTTTGTAGATTATGTCCCCATAATAAATACTCTTTTTTGCCATCATTTTCATCATTTTGCCTTTTCTTGCTTGATGATATGGTCTGAACTTCCACCAAAGACTTGTCATTAAGACAGTCGGTTGTAACCTTTGTGTCGCGCTCCAGTGCATTGGTGAGCCTACAGAGGCATCAATCATGTGTGCCTAGCATAATGGCAGCATGGCCCTCTGTGCCCCTTGCAGTGTGACAGCAGTCTGTGTGTAATGCCGTATAATTATCATTACACTGTCAAACTAACGTGCTCACCAATAAAGGACCGGGCACGCTTCCTGTGAGCCTTTTCAGTGGAGACAGGAGCGATTAGGAACACTTTTCAACTTACGTGTCCTTTTTTCTTTTTCTTTCTTTTTTTTTCCTTTCTTCATTCCTTGTTATACAGTTAACCTTACTGCTTACCTGGGATTTAGCCGAATGCTAAATATTTCTTGTATTTCCCTCTCTCTTCTCTTTTTTCTCTCTCTCTGTCTCTCTCTCTCTCTCTCTCTCTCTCTCTCTCTCTCTCTCTCTCTCTCTCTCTCTCTCTCTCTCTCTCTCTCTCTCTCTCCCCCTCTCCCCCTCTCCCCCTCTCCCTCTCTCACTCCCCTGCTCACTGTGCTTGTGTGTGCAACAGTTTAACATCAGTGTCAAGGACTTGGAGGAATATGAGAGCGGGGGAGGAAAATGGACTCTGACTTTGTCCTGCTCATGAATTTTAATGTCTGTGTGTAATATTTGTCCCTTTTGTTTATGGAGTTATTTTCTGTTTCCCTCGGGGCAGCCGAGTTTAAGTGCCAGCCGGGCCGTTTTCAGTGTGGGACGGGCCTTTGCGCTTTACCCCCCTTCATCTGCGACGGAGAGAACGACTGTGGGGACAACTCAGACGAGGCTAACTGCGGTAAGTAGCACGTCACACACACGCACACACCAGACACACTTCTGTGCACTTTACACGCGCCGTGTGTGATGTTTGCCTTGGACTGACGTGTTGCTCTTTTTCTGTGTGTTTCTCAGACACCTACATCTGCTTGTCGGGACAGTTCAAGTGCACGCGAAAGCAGAAGTGCATCCCTCTGAACCTGCGCTGCAACGGGCAGGACGACTGCGGAGACGGCGAGGACGAGACCGACTGCCGTAAGAATCCAGACAGCCTCAGCGCCACTTAATGTTGCTACGCATCGTATTCTCATGCATGAGGAGGAGATGGACAGAGAGGAAGAAGAGAGGGGGCTTTGATAAATACAGGAAGAGAGAAATAGAAAGTAAGAGAGAAGAGAATAGAAATAGATAGAGAGGGTAGAAAGAGAGAGGGAAGCAGAGTGGTAGAGAAGATAGAGAGTAAAAGAGTGAGAGTTGGAGAGGGAGTGTAAGAGAGAGAAAGAGAGCAGGACATAGGACTACGTTCTCTGTACATATTGGCAGTGCCTGTGATGAAGTATTCAAAAGAGGGAGCGGACGGCTCTGCACTACAAAGTGCACTCTGGCTGAGATAGGTAGACAGCACACAGCAGAGGTGGAGAAAAAGGCCCCGGGCTGTAATGTTCAGCTCAGCAGTGAGCAGCAGATCTCTGAAGCCACCATTGTCACTCACCACAGGGAGAGATGGCACCTAATTGGAAGATGGAAGAGGTTTTTTTTAAACTCATGGCTGGCCACAGGCAGCACACTTCACATGCAGCTTCATTGTAGGAAGTAGGAGGTGGGTGGTTGTTATGGGTCCTCACTCAGACAAATAAAAAAGCGCTCCTTTCTAGGCTTTAGGGAGGATACAGGTGGCACAGCAGTAAGCGATTAGACATTAATGTGACCGTAATCTTGCCTGGATCTGGCTGTAATCTGGCGCGGATCCAGGCCAGGTCTGTTGTGGGACTTGATGCATTGAAGTGGCAGCTGCAAGCTGGCTCTGGCTTTTGGAATTAAATATTCATATGAAGACAAATAGTCAGTCTTTCTTCTCTTTGCTTCTCTTATCTTTTCCTCTTCTGTCTTTTTTCTCTCTTTTCATCTATTTTCTCTCTCCTCTGATCTTCTCCTCTCTTCTCTTGTCTTTACTTTTCTTTACATCTTTTCTCCTTCACTATTTTCTCTTCTCTCCTATACTTCTCCATTTTCACTCTCTGAATCCGAGTGAGCCAGAGTACCAGCAGGAGGATGTGAGGGGTGTGTGTGTGTATGTGTGTGTGCTGTGTAAGTGTGTGATGCGAGGGTGTGAGATTTCTCCTAAGCACCTGTGATGAGCCCCGTCTCATCTCCATAACTTAGACTGGCAGCTCTAAGACACCTGGCAGCCTGAAGACAGCCATTCCCCAGCCACCCCTGCCTGAGAGCCACATACGGAGCAGAGAGCAGAGGGAGGGGGGTTAATATGCCGCAGTTCACAGAAGCAAAATCCCCCTGTAAGCCGTCTAGCTGTTAGAATTGGAGTAGAATGAAAACATGGAGAAGGAGAGAGATATTAGCCTAATACCTTTACCTGCACCCTCTCCCCTAACACACACACACCTCCCTTACACACACTCGCTTTTTTGTACTTTGCCCCTGTTTCTCTAAGCTTGGCTTTCCCGTCACCCAGGAGCTCCAAGTGTGGACCAGGCAGGGCCGGAAGCCTGCAGTAAGTGGCCCAGCATGGGGTCTCGCTGAAGCTGGAAGTGGGTGCGGTGGGGCCCCTGTGGAGCCCCAGGGGCGCAGGCATCTGAGCCCAGCCCAGGGCAGAGATTAGTCCGACAGAGGGGGGCTTAGTGGGGCTAATCATGCTGGGAGGGCAGGCTTTGGGGAATGCTGGGGCGGAGTGGCAGAGGGTGGTTGGGCTTCTATGCATGACACTATGCTGTAGGTCTGAATTAGACAGTGCCGTCACATGCATGTGTATGTGTGGGTCACATGGAGCAGGCAGGGGCTCGCCAGAGAAGACAGTCACTTCTATCATAGGCTATGTTTTGTTTCACTGTCTCTCTCTCTCTCTCTCTCTCTCTCTCTCTCTCTCTCTCTCTCTCTCTCTCTCTCTCTCTCTCTCTCTCTCTCTCTCTCTCTCTCTCTCTCTCTCTCTTCCCGATTGTTGCATAGTTTTGAAGTTTGATGTGTCCGTGTGTAATTTCTGTGTGTTGCATCACTGGTTCATGAGCAGTGGGCGGAGTAAGCTGGGAAGATAACATGGCTTCTTTCTTCACCTTTATCTTTTTTCTTCATGTGTTGACACTCTCTCATGTGAAACCTGCTTTGGTTTTCCTTATTTATTCTTTTTTTTTTTTTTTTTTTTTTTCACCTTAGCTGAGAACACATGCTCCCCGAATGAGTTCCAGTGCAAGACCACGATGCATTGCATCTCCAAGCTGTGGGTGTGTGACGAGGATCCCGACTGTGCGGATGGGTCGGACGAGGCCAACTGTGGTGAGAACACACCGACACACACGCATGGGCGAACACACACAAACACTTATTACATCGGCAGAGGCAAAACATAACAAGCACCACAGTAAAAAAAAAAAAAAAGGGGGGGGGATTTTTTTTGCCTCATTTCATTTAATTACGGCCTTAAATGACTATAAACCTCTTAATTTGCAAATTAGCACAGTCGTCACCTTCAAATTGCAGAGAGACCACTCCTTTGGGGCTGCTTTCGGGGTTGTCTGAGTACTAAGAGAAAAGAAGAGAGGGAGCTAGAGATGGAGAAAAAGGGGGGATAGAGAAGAAAGAGAGGACGGGGCAGAGAGAGAAAGATGTGTGGGGTAGCCCTTCCAATAAAACCACTCACCCAAACAGCAGTTGCTCTGCTCTTTAGGGGAGTCTTGTCTAACTGTGTTATTTGCACTCTTTGAGCAGTTAAAGCTGTAGTCTTCTTTCGATCTTTTTTTTGTACTCTGTCTGCTTTTTTCCCCATTTTTTACGTATGGAAGTGGAATGGCTAATTTGATGTGATAACGTTATGCAGACATCAACACAACGCTTTTACGAGTGCTGCCCTCATTAATGCTGACTGACTTTAATATGCCCGTAAAGGCCCTTATTACGTCTGCTCGCTGTGATTTGTAGGAAATGCGCATGAGACACCCCCTCACAGCTCCACATGCAAAGCCCCTCTCCTCTTCCCTCCTCTTCCCTCCCCTCAACTCCCCTTCTCTTCTCCCCTGGGTTAGGCATAGAAGAGGAGGGAGTGGAAGTGAGAAAAAAAGGGAAAGTGAGAAAAAAGTGGAGGAAGGATGAGGGAAAGGAAAGGAGAGGAGGATAGCAGGAGAGGAGAGGCGGTGGGTGGAGGTGTGACCTTGACATTTCTGCTTCAATCGCTGCATCTAATGGTGACATTCAGTCGGAGGGAAGCACTGACCGAGGGGTTGCTCGGCCTACTGCTGACCTCCCTGTTTCATCTCATACCACTGCACACAGCCAGCACCACTCCTGCTGGAATATTCAACACTCCAGTTGACCTGCTTTCCCATTTTACTGTGTCTGTCTGTCTGTGTGTGTGTGCATACTTGTGTGCGTGCTGTTGGCATGTGTAAGTGGCTTTGATGAGAATGTCCGCCTCTTATCTTTTTACAGTGTGCTTAAATGTGACTGTATGTTCTGCTTTTTTGGAAGGTGACCCAAAAATTATTGCTTAAAGCTTTTCTTATATGTGCTTTTTGTTTGTGTCGTGAAGACGCGTCTACCAGACACCTACTGAAATGTCAGTCATAGAGACAGCTTATTGCCACATTTGCACTTATTCCCCCTCCTGGGAGTGGGCTTTGTAGCCAGAAGGTCTAGTTCAGTCTAGTTCAGTGACAGGTTCAGTGACAGGTTCAGTTCCCTGTTTGGGCAGGGAAAATGCTGGTCGGGGGAGTAAATGATTAGAGCCCTCCTTCATCCTCAACCGCAGCTAAGGCGCCCAAGGCATGTAACCTCTAACTGCTCCCCGGGCACTGCAACAAGTGGGCTCCCACTGCTCTGGGTGTTGACGTGCATGTCAGGGTTTGCAGTGTATGTGTGTACACTCTTTTTATAGATGTGTCAAATGAAGAGGCAGAATTTCCCTCTGAGGATTTAAAGAATAGTTATCTTCTTCTCTTCTGAAAAGTAGCATATGTTCAAGCATGCCCTTGAAAGGTTGCTTGCAAGGACATGCTTAAATGGTTTTGTAATTCGACATACAAACCTTTATATGGCGTTTGGCATCAACACAGGCTAAATCATCAATAAAGTATAGGCTAGTACAAACCTTGACAGTTTTTGCCAGATTCTTGTGGAATTTGACTGTTTTCAGATGACATCTGCTCAGCTTTTGCATACGCATGTCATGTTGATGTTGGCCTTTCATCATATGAACACAGATCTAATGCATTATTTAAGCATTTAAAATCAATAACATGTGGTTGCCATGGAGCCATCCATGGGTAGAGAAATGGTTGCCATTTGTCACAATTTAGAACCATTCAATATATTTCCTGATCTACAGTGCACACACCATTGTTCTGTGAGTCTCCAAAATGCAGTGCGTTGTGTCCACACAAACTGTTAATGAGTATTAGGGTGGTGTTTTCATCATCTCAAATGGCTTTTATGGAGAGACATCTCTCCACCAATATCTACATTGCTTCTTTGGTTGGTTTGTTTGGCAGGCAGATAGACATACAGATGGATTGATGAGTTTAAGTGATATTGTAACAAATGATGAATACGAAGTGTCAAAATGCAAGTTGAAGACTGCTGCATTTAAATGGTTTAAGATGTAGTAGACCATTGTGATCGCTGCGTTGCCCGATCGCCTGCATTACCCCAAAGTGTGAATGCATCCCAAGCAAATCTGGTCATATGTTATCTCCTTACCAGCACCTGCCTGTTGCCTTGGCGGGGCTCCGTCTGTGGAATTGATATTAATGGCCCTACAGCCCACAAAGTGAGTGGATATAAAGAGAATTAATTTTGGCTCACACATGAACTTATTATTTGAGTCTGGGAATCGACTCCTTGGCTTTTTCCAAAGCGCTGCTCTTTATGTAAGGGGAAGGATGCGGTGAGATAATGGATGAGCACCAGCGAAAACTGCTCGCGTCGATTTCTGGAATGAAGACGTAGCACCGGTTACAGTTCTAACCTCTTTGCCTCTCTGCTGCTTCTCCTTCCTCATATGATCAATGAGTTGTTCATCAGTGAGCCTCCAGCTTCAGAAAAGGTACACACTCACACACAGACGTGAAGCAACAATGTGTTGGTTACAGTGCTAACATCTTTCTGTGAACGTTGCCATTCGTTCCATCACGTAATCAATGAATCGTTCATCAGCTGGGGTTTCATTTTGGGAAAGGCACACAGGTGCACAAAATCTAATACAGCCCAGTAGTGAGTGTGGGAGAATAAAAAAAAGGAGGGAGAGGGAGCAAGACAGGGATTGAACCGTGAGTTATTTATAAGGCATGCAGGAGGCTGATGGGGAGCAGTGGAATTTTGTGCGTCACGGGCATTAAATGCTAGCATTAGTGTTGATGCTAATGCCCATTGGCTAATATGCTTCTGTCGCTTGGCTGGGATGGTGCAGGACATTCTAGCCACACTTCTGTCTGTTTTAAAAATGTCTTAGACAGAGCAAGACGGAGAGAGTAGGATTTTGAAAGAGGGTTAAGGACACCAAAAGAGATGGAGAGATACAAAGGGACAAAAAAATTTGCCTTCTGAACCCATTACTCACCCACTGAGAACCAAAATAGGTCATGGTTGAGAGAAAGAGAAATAAATACATGCAAAGGAGGTATAGGAGATTGGGGAGAAACTAGTGACCAAAGCTAGCATTTTTTAAGACCTCCACTAAACTTTAGTCCCATTCGCCCTGGCACCACTTTTCATCAGGTGACAATTTGGCTGCAGATGTAAAGCATGCAGATTGCTGCCAGCTGGTTCTCTTGCCAGAAGTCTGAAATCAGCCATTTTGCAGACTTGGGATTGATTAGGCTTTGTCAAAATCCCTCCTTTCCCCTCTCGACAATTGTCTCTCCCACCTACTCTCCTTCTCCCCCACTCTTTTTTCTTCCTTCACTCACCCCATCTTGCTCCCCCCCTAAGTTACTGAGTTTCAAAAGGCTTATTGTCATTCTCCCTCTTCTTTCAGGATAGAACTTAGGTTTTAAGGAAGCAAAGAGTTGTGTCTTATTTTTACCCAACGCATGTTCAGACAAATTGCAAGAGCAGTTGCCTGACCTTCCTGTCTATGACTTCCTGACATCAAGATTTCATGACTTGTGACATGGTTTAGTTGACGATTTAATTTGAACTTGCCTTAATATGCCTAAGCACATGGCCCAGTTGTTCAGATGTAGCCTTCAGTTCTTTTCAGTTCCCAGCAAAGCTACAGATTAGACAGCCTCGTTTAAAAG
Source organism: Coilia nasus (assembly GCA_027475355.1). Taxonomy (NCBI): domain Eukaryota; kingdom Metazoa; phylum Chordata; class Actinopteri; order Clupeiformes; family Engraulidae; genus Coilia; species Coilia nasus. Next base: position 27,031,609 of record CM050220.1, on the reverse strand, counting down.
CTTTCTTTCACACATTTACGTAAGGAAAAAAAAAACAGCATTAGTGCTTAAACCATGCTGTAGAAAGCTGGATTTTAAAATATCCAGTTGATTGCAACCTCAGGGGAAGTTTCCCTTCTACAGGGTCAATACATCAACAAGATTAGGTGTGAGTTCTCATTTCCACTATAGGGTTGCAGGTATGGAACCTTCTCAGACTCTTTTTTTAATTAGTTTATCAATGTATGTATTACCTCTGTGTGTTTATTTGTTTACAGTATTTATTTGTTTGTTAATTTATAGGAGCAAGATCGATATGGAGGATTTTTCAAAGCCTACATGTCATGAGGGGAGGCCTGTTTTCAGATGGCATTAAAGTCTCACGCTTTAACGCCCAGTGGGGCTTCATTGGGGGCAGTGATATTGTACAAGCTTTCATTAGTGTCACCAGAGCTTAATGGGCCCTTCTTTTTCCTTGGCTCTTATAAATGATTCACAGTCTTACTGCAGCTGGAGCCCAATGTGGACCCAAGCTTAATTCATTTGATATGTCCCCCCGCTGCTAATGTGCATTCGTTTATTTTCCCCGTCCTCGTAAATTAAGTATAGATGTCACCAGATGGACTGCCTTCTCCAAAGACTCTCGTGCCTGTGATGGCACCTTCTGCCCAAGCAACCAAAGCACATCTCTGTTGTCTGTCTCTCTGTGGCCAATCTAACATGGCTCTCTGTACGCGCATGTCGTTGAGATGTGGCTGAAGTGTATGCTGGCAGTCATTATGAAGCCTAGCTGAGCAACTACATCTCATAGAATTAAGGCTTTGAAGGGCTTGGGGCAGGCTTCCGCCTGAGGAGGACAGTAAAGCAAGTTGCAGAGGTGAGAAATGCCCCCCACCTCACCCCACCACCTTTCTATCCTTACTCTCACCCATCAACCTGCGACGGTGTAGCAGAAGACCAAACATCTAATTTAATTTGAGTGTCGGGGGGGTCAGCGCTCATTTATGTGTTAATTTCCTTTCGTGTGGTGGAAACGCTCACCTCGTTGTCTCCATCTCGAGCGGCCATCTCCCCTAACAGAAGGTGACTCCCGGCCTGGGGGAGGAGGCAGCCAAGGCGCCACGCGTTCTCCTGCCCCCCACCCTTTGTACGAATTACAGCCCGTTAATGCCACAAACAGTGAGGGAATTAGCACACAAGGTGCATTCTCAACTTGTTCTTGCACTTACTGTGTAATCCCAAATGTTTGCTGTAGCTTTTTTTTTATCTGAATTGTGAGTTGGTTTGGATAAAAGGATCTGCCAAGTGTAATGTAATTACAATGCATGTGCATTTCCAATTAACCATGCATTAGCTATTTATCTGAACTAATCATGGGTGGCTTAAGAATCTGATTGTTGTTCTCAGCGGAAGTGCGTGACTGGTTTCCTGTAGCAGCCTTCCGTGGTCGGGTTAAGGGTTTATTGTTTTAGATTTAGATGCTTTGTATCCTAGTCAAACTAAAATGTTCATCATTAACAACAACTTCAGTCTGTCCTGTTCAAGTGAAGGCATGATAGTTACAGCCCAAGGGAAGCACCATTACTAAAGATACACAGGGAACGATGAAGCTCACTTCAAATTTTAATGTGCAATCATGTAAAGCCTACATTTAGATTTCAGAATAATGTTTTTGTTAATTCAACATTCTAAAATCTCCTCCTCAATTATGTATGGTTTCTTCAAGGCAAGATTACACTGTTCACACACTCTTTTGTGCTACTTTCTTTGATGTGTGGCTTACTTCCTAACCAGTTCACTCTGACATGTTCTCCATGCTTTCCCTATTATTAATCATGTCACACTTCCTCATAATCCCTTGACAATGCACATAGACTAAATGATGCCTATACTAGGCTAACCATATTTTTTATTGAAGAGGGAGAGAGAGAGAGAGAAACACTTTTTTATTGTATCTTGTTTGTTTTATAATGTGTGCCTGTTTGTTTTCTGACCAGATGAGAAGACATGCGGTCCGCATGAATTCCGCTGCAAGAACAACAACTGCATCCCTGACCACTGGCGCTGTGATGGCCAGAGTGACTGTGGAGACAATTCAGACGAGGACAACTGCAGTGAGTGTCTTGCCCGTGTCTGCGTGGCTATTACTGGGTTGGGTTAGCTACAAAAAGGGCATCAAGTTCAAAGCATGTCTTGTTTAATGGGCGTAACAGTTACTTGGTTACAGAATGAACCTTGCTTGCTGACATCTAGTTCATGTCTTCTAGTTCACCTTAGACATGTTAACTGATTTCAAAAAACATTGTCCTCAAGTTTTAAATTAGTGTATTTCTACATAATTGTAAGAAATTCTATAAAAATAAAGCCACATATATTTTAGCCACACGTATATAAAGAAACACAGCTGTCTGCAAGTGGGTTCCGTCATCTTCAATTCCGCACCTGCATAGAACAGATATCTCCTCTACTTTAGCCTTATGTAAAGTTCACTTGTCTCTTGTCATTGTAAAACTTCCAGATTCAAGACAAATGGTAGCTGGTTGCTTTACCCCTGTGAACCTTGTGCAGTTAGTTTGACAAAGGGGTTAATGGAATACTGAATGTACTCTATCCATTTACCAACAAAAAGGAGCATTCACAATAGGCAAATAAGTAGTTGTAAACAATGTTGTACATAACATGTCTTCCAGCGGGTTCTCAGTATGGTGAGCATTTGTGGGTGTATCCAAGTATGGTAGATGAGCATGGTTATAGTGGGCTTTAGTGTTTTGGAGTGTGCTAACTCAGCATGGTCAGCATGATTATAGCATATCTTCTTGCGCAGCTGCTGCTGCTGCCTTGATGGGCGCTGCTTTAATCTAATCTGAGGGACAAGGCCATTGAACATCCCGTTTGAAGATGACTGGCTTGCTCTGTATCGGGGTGCTCCAGGCCTCTGCGCTTTGATGTCACTGAACCATAGCACACCGCCACTATCAAAGTCACTAAGTCCGTTATTGTGTGTGTATGTGTGTGTGGAGTGTGAATATGTTGGTGTGCAGAAGGTCAAGTTGTTTGGTAGGTTATGGCTCATAGCCATTAGTGGCTCTGTGTGTGTGAACATGTGTGTTTGTGTGTGTGTGTGTGTGTGTGTGTGTGTGTGTGTGTGTGATTATATCTCTGCCTTCTGTATGTGTGTGATGAAACCTCGATGAAAAGGCCAGACACGGCAGCAGAGGCTCTGAGAGAAACAGCAGTGAGTCTGTGTGAGAAAGAGGAAGACAGAGGAAAGGTCTCTGTTATCCACCAGAAGTGCAAACACTTTTGAAATTAAAGTCCTCCTCCATGTTTAAACTTTCATTCCTGCCAGCTATCCACCCCGCCAGTCCTGAGGGTGGGGGGTGTTTTCCTAGGGGGTGTTAGCGGCATCCCTGGGTCACTTGTGGGGGCCTGGCTAAATAAGTCCATCTGCTCTCCAGACCTCATCATCTTCAAATATCACTTCGTTTCGCCTTTTATTGCTTTGGCCTGAGCACACTGGGCACACAGCACAGGCAGGAGCCAGGACACTCACCGGCACTCATGGCTGACTGGCTGGGTGGCTTTATACTTCTTCTTTTCTTTCTTTTTTCTTTTTCTTTCTTTGTTTTTTTCTTTCTTTCTTTCTTTCTTTCTTTCTTTCTTTCTTTCTTTCTTTCTTTCTTTCTTTCTTTCTTTCTTTCTTTCTTTCTTTCTTTCTTTCTTTCTTTCTTTCTTTCTTTCTTTCTTTCTTTCTTTCTTTCTTTCCCTCCATCCCTCCCTCCCTTCCTTGAGTGGCAGAGGAAGTAATATAAGTAATGGGGAGTTTTCATTCTTCATGTTTGTCATTGTCGCTGTGGCTGCTTTCTTTGGGAACCTAAAGGTCAGCACACACACTCGAGAAAAGGAAGGAAGAGAAAAGACGAGTGGATTGATGGCCACCGCCGCCTGCAGACTCTGGAGCCCCATCGGCTATTGATCGTGAGCGGATTTGTAATTGGTTTTTAATGACCGCCTTTGTGTCCACCCATCAGGGCTTCATTGCCAGGGTGGTGGTAATGGTCTTTATGGCTGCTGCGCTCCAGTAGGTGTTGGGGAGGGGGTGGCGGAAGGATGATGAGACTGTGGCAGGGAAATGCAAACAAACTCTGAGTGAAATTACATGCGCCGATGGCATTTCTCACTATTGTGGCCGTTGTGCTGTGGCCATATTGATGGTTTTTAATATGACGCCTCAACGCCATCTCAGGTTCCCTTGGGTCTACTCTGGATGCTTAGCACCACTGAATGCCACAGTAGTGTGCATAGTGCTGTGAATGCTGAGTGCCATCGAATGCCAGAGTGTACATAATGGATGAGCATAGCAATGCACACAGCTTCTACTTGGCATTACTGCCATCACAAGCTCTAAGTGGCCTGTTGAATGATAGGTGTTCCTGATGTTAACACAGTCACTTTATACACTGAGCACCCAGATAAACCCTCCTGTAAAACTCTAATGGGATATCAAGGAGACATTAATTAAACGCACAGGAGTGATTTGTCAGTGTGATGTAGTATGCAGCCTTCATCCTGACATCTAGGAGAGAGAAAGAAGGGCTGAGAGCGACAGGGGTACAGAGAGAGCGGGAGAGAAAGAGATCTTGATGAGACACATTCATAATCTTGTGTGTGCTGTCATCCATCAGGTTAGTTATAGGAATCAATGGCCAGTTTAACAGATGATCAGCCTCCTGTCAGGAAAAGACTAGCAGCTGTCACAGGTGCTGTAACTAATTATGGTAGTTTGTCATGATGAGTCTCTCACGGGAATGTAGTGCCTGTGTGTGTGTCTGTGTGAGTGTGTGCCTGTGTGTGTGTGTGTCTGTGTGAGCGTGTGTGTAGGCGCATGTGTGAAGTGGTTTATCACTGTGAGAGCTAGGCTGATGCTTCACTGTCAGTCCCCACATGGCCAGGGATAATTTTGTCCCACATCTCAAAACTCTTAATGTTCTCCTTCACTTCAAATAGAGGAGCCATGAAGAGTTCTTGGTGTGGCAAAGATCTATTTGCGTGTGTGTGTGTGGTCTTTCCATTCACCATTTGAATACATTTGGCATGGATTAGTTGTAAGTGTAGTGTGGTAATAGATCTGTTTGTGTTTGTATGTGTGCATGTGTGTTTGTACGTGCATGCACATCAAATGAAAAAAGAACAGTTTTTTTAATGTGACAATCATGAAAGCAAAACTGCTGGTATTCCAAGTTAACATACGGGTGTTTGTAGTGCTGTCTGCAGGGGATATGCCCATCCGCTAATGTTGGGACAAATAAAGCCGAATCTGTATTCATGGGGCTAACAGCAAAATGAATTGGCAGTGTTTGCATAAGAGTTTACATGCAGTGCAGTTGTGTGAAAGTGGGAATGTGTTTGTCAGGCATGCATGTTGTGTGTTTAACACCATATATTCATATATTCATGTAATATGCAAATTATCACAAGCAAACTGCACACAGAGAAGGGAGGGAGGGGAGAGAGAGAGAAAAACACTTATGCACAGTGTGATACATGATGTGAAAGTGTGAACAGCAGAAGAAAACATACAGTAAATATACATCCACTTCATCCCCTCTTTATCGCGCTCTCTCTCTCACAGACACACAAATACACACACACACATTTGTTCACATTTTCTTTTACCTTTTACTAAAAAAGACAGACATGCACACTCACACACACAGACACACATACTGTACACACAATGTATTAACACACATGCATACACACACACACACACACCTTCACACATCTTAAGAAAACGTTAGTATGCTACTATGGGGTCATATAGAACAAATGTCAAAAGACACACATATACACACACAGACACAGACGCACGAACACACACACACACACACACATCTGCGTCAGCAGGGTGGTGGGTTGCAGAGGTGTTAATTGAGAAGCGGACTGGTGCAGCCACAGCTGAGCCACATTTGCTCCTGACCACAAGGGAGGCCTGCTCTCCTCTGTGTGTGTGTGTGTGTGTGTGTGTGTGTGTGGGAGTGAGGGAGTGTGTAAGTGAAGTGGTGATCATAACTCAGACTCTCGACAGGCTGGGGGGAGATCAGGACTGTCGGGCACACCTGGTTTCCAAAAAATGGTTTAAATAGTTTGAGTAATGAGTGTGCCCTCTCTCCCACCGTCTCTCTCTCTCTCTCTCTCTCTCTCTCTCTCTCTCACACACACACATGAATGTTCCCCCTTCTCTCTCTTTTGCTTACACACACACACTGCATATACACACTCTGACTTCATCTTTTTCTAGCCCATCCTCAAAAGAATTGATAGTAAAAAACGTTGTTGCCTTTACTAGTTAGCATTAAACCAGATACATTTACATTGTAAAAAAAAATCACTACACACAGCAGGTACAAAGATGGGTCATTATCACAGTGCTGTGTTTGCATATGGTGAAGTGAGAGCTACAGCAGGGACTGCTATATCAGGTACTGATTTATTGCTCCAAGTAAGAAACTCCATGTCAGATGCAGTTGTACTTACTTCAGGTAGGGAAGGCATGTCGGGTACAGTAGTCCTGAATGCTCCATAAAGCATGGCCTACTCAGTATTTAAGAGGGAAGATACATGTTGATTACTTGGTGTCAGCAGTGACAGTAGACTTTTATAAGCCAGGTACATTTGATAGCATTGGTAGGTCTCAACCTAAAGTTGGTGTCTAATGGAAAGCATGTTCATGAGTATGCTTTGTGACAGCAGAGTGGAGTCTTGCTTATACACATAGTGAGGTGATGGGTTGTCATGTCCCTGTTCCACAGTGCTGGCTGTCCTTGTACCGAGAGGCTGTAGCTGCCTCCTCTTCCCTCAATAGTGGAGCAGTAATTACTCTCCACTGTCCGAAAGGACCACTCTCTTTCTTTCTGTTTTTGCTGTCTTTCTTTATTTCTCTGTCTCTCTCTGTATCTCGCTCTCTGTCTCTCTCTCTCTGTCTCTCTGTCTCTCTCTCTCTCTCTCTCTCTCTCTCTCTCTCTCTCTCTCTCTCTCTCTCTCTCTCTCTCTCTCTCTCTCTCTCTCTCTCTCATATACATAGACACACAGACCTGCTTTTATCTGTCTAGGGAAAGTAGCGTATAGAAGCACTAAATCCAGCCCACTCTGGGCACAGTGCAGACTAATGGCGCAGACAAGTTTCACTGTTGACTCTTCGACTTCCTAACCCTTTAGGAGATGTGTCCAAAAAGTTTGAAGTGTACCTAAAACTGAGTTCTAAAGAAACTCAATTTGACCTGCTGGTGGCCCTCATGTGGTGTGGCCTCTTTGAGTCTGTCAGACTCCTTATGGGTCCTTATGTGGATAGCAGCTGCACTAACCTCTGCTGCATAGCGAGGAGCTCAGTGTGAGCCTTCCCATTACTGCAGTACGTGCCTCCTTCTCCTAGCAACACACTGGGCTCTTCATACAGCTACCTTTTCTTTCTTTATCTCTCTCCCCTCTTGCTCTCTCCTTTCATCCTCTCCTTTCAGCTCATCTCTCTCTTTCACCCACTCTGTTTTTCTCAGCATCACTCTTGCTTTCCCTGTCTTGCTCTCTTTGTCTCACCCTCTCTTTCTCACCCCTTCTTTATCTACCTTTCTATTGCACTCTTTCCTCTCTCCCTCCTCTATCTCTCCCTCCTCTATCTCTCCCTCTTCTATCTCTCCCCGCATCTCTCCCTGCTTGTTCTTTCTCTCCCTCTCTCTCCCTCTCTCTCTCTCTCTCTCTCTTTCTCTCTCTCTCTCCCCCCCCCCCCCCCCCTTTCTCTCCCTTTCTCTTACATCCATATATACAAATATGCCCAGCGTGAAGCCTGCTTATCGCAGCAGAAAGTGCTCTTGTGTTGCACACAACGGGGGGGCTCAGGGCTACAAGAACTATAAAGCCCTTCATGCGTCCACTCACCGTCAGTTAGCTTTACCTGCTTCGTGTCATCCTCTCTGTCCTCTTTCTTTTCTCTCACTTCAAAGCTGTCCACCTGTCCACCCCTTCATGTTTAATTTCACTTTATCTTTGTCTTTTTATGTCTTTCTCTTGCTGTCTGCTCTTCAGAGCCGGTCACATGCACATCAAAGGACTTTGTGTGTGCGAACGGAGACTGCATCTCGGCACGCTTCCGCTGCGATGGAGACTATGACTGTGCAGATAACTCGGACGAGGTATGTAGTGTAGACAAAATGGTGTTTCCGTATCGTTATTCCCATTCTTATTCTTCTCACTTCATGCCCATCAGTTCATTTTTTTTTTTTTTTTTTTTTAACTCAGGTACTATTTGAACAAGTTTGATTATATATGTATGTGCAAGACTATTGTGTAAAATGAAACTGATTGTGTGAAAATGTGTATGCCTGTGTGTGTGTTTTCAACATGCTCTTTGCAGAAAGACTGTGTGAGCCACTGCTCGGCAGACCAGTTCCGGTGCCACAACAACCTGTGCATCTCCTCCAAGTGGCTCTGCGACGGGCAGGAGGACTGCAAGACGGGCGAGGATGAGTTTAACTGCCAGGGCGCCAGTAAGGCCATAACCTCTCCACTGCACCACTTCCCAAGGGAGGGTGGGGGGGGGGTGGTCTAGACTTACAGCTCTTGTATACTTCTGTGTATGTGGGTGTGCAAGCACAGTGCGCATTGCATAGCCTTGCATTATTGTTTTCCTGGCCTTAGTTGCAGTATCATCCCAGAAATTGTAAAAAGAATATCACCGAGTATTTAGGGTGAATTTGGAACAGGAGTTCTGTTTTGAGTCAGTGGGTCACGCAAATGGCACATCGCAGTACAACCTGTCAGGCACGCGGCAGCCTGCAAGTGGCACAAGAATAAGGTACATTTTGTCACAAGCTTATCGTGTGCATCAGGAGAGCACAGCTGCTATTACATTATATTACACTAAGCAGATGCTTTTATCCAAAGGGACTACAAAAGGAGGACACAACAAGCTAACAGAGATGTAGAGGAACATGTGCCTTAAGTAAGTTTCCCAGAGCAGGGACACCTCAGAGACACACACACATATCCCTACACACACACAGTCATACAACGACAAGGCACCTAAGTAAAGAGTTGGTTAGCAGAGATTAGTTTTGTTAGGAAGGGAAACAGTCTCGGAAAAGAAAGATCTTCACAAGCTTTTTGAAGGTCGAGAGGGATGTTGCTGCTCTTGTATTGACTGGTAGGTTGTTCCACCATTGAGGGAAAATGACAGAGTAAAGTTTATAGTGAGATCGCCTTGTGTGACGAGAGGGCACTGCCAGGCGGTTCATATTAGAGGATCACAACGACCTGGACGGGACGTAAGCCTTTATTATGACCTTGAGATTAGCAGGGGCAGATCCTGATGTGACTTTGTAGGCCAGAGTCAAAGCCTTGTGTTAAATTCTGGGAGCTAATGCAGACTAATGAAAGAGTGACAAGCGCCTTTTGGGTTGATTAAAAGCCAGGCGTGCTGCTGCGTTCTGGACCATTTGCAATGGTTTGATTGCAAGCAGGTAGGCTAGCCAGGAGGGAGTTGCAGTAATCGAGGCGGGAAATGACCATACCCTGTACCAGAAGCTGAGCGGCATATTGGGTCAGGTACGGTCTGCAATGTGGTCGGAGGATGATGGCCGATTAACAATCATGACACCCAGGTTTTTAGCAACTTTGTTAGGAACAACAGTGACAGCGCCGATATTCAAGTTGATATCATGGTGGATTGAATCCTGGGCTGGGATCACCAGGAGTTTGGTCTTAGACAGATTAAAGTGGTACGCCCTGAGGCAGTGTGGTGTGAGTGTAGACACTTTTAGAAGAGTTCGATGACATAATTAAGGACAGAATTTGTTCCCAGAAGGTTTCCAGTTTTAGCTTTGCATACGTCTAGGCCACAGTGAGCCTTCATGGCAACCATTGAATAGACACTGTATCAACCACGTAGTTACAAAAATCAGGGTATGTAATCTCGGGTAAAAGCTTAAAATTCACAGAAAACAGGCTCTCATTGAGTCTTAACGAACCTGTACCAATCAATACTGGTCATCACTGGCTTGTACGTTTCCTAGTTCTACATCTATGGTTTTCTATGTTAACAGAAATTCCACAGCAAGGCAGAAGCTTTGCTATTGTTTACATTGTTTAAACAAACGATAGCTCCAAAACTGCCTCTTTTTTTGTGCTTTCGGTGCCTCTCTCCAGCTGTCTCCATACCTCATTTTGCTCATCAGTACCACACGTAGTCAGATAAACAAACTTGTGAATCAGCCCATGAAAACCATTCCAGTCATACCTTAGCCTAGGCCATGGAGCTTTGCTCATGCAGGGCCAACTAGCGTCTCATCTCGGCAGAGCTTAGGAACAGACACTCTGGCCCGAGGGCATCCTGTCCCACTCCGCTGCCCAGAAAGGTGCCACTGACGGGGCAGCTCATTTGGCCCCATGCTGTAACAGCAGCTGCACTGTGCTCAGGGCGCTACGGGCTAATTAGGTCAGGAGATAGCGCTTGGAGGCACGGGTTTGATCAGATACAGAGGGAGTGGGCGGCACCCAGCGAGCAGCACTTTACGGAGCATGTTCATAGAGTTGAAAGGGGAGAATAAGAGGGATTTGGTTTCATTTTGGTGTCTTTTCTCATTCCCTCCTCTCTTGTCATCCACAATGCTGAACTCTGTGCTATGATTTACGGTTTCGTGTGTTTACAATAAAACTGCAGAATGAGGATTTAGGTGATTTTTTTTCAGGTCATTTATAAAGAGCTGTTGATGACTTTGCTATTTTGCTAAAGAGGCACCTGCTACAACAGACTTTGTTAGTTTAGTCAGAATAATCTTAGTCTCTGAGCACCGGTCTAATTGCTGCTGTTGAAAAAGCTGAAAATAAACCATAGGCACCCATAGGAGCTCTATACCCCAGGGAGTACCTTCTGTTCCATTATTTATTTTAAAGCACAAAATGTGTTTGTATGTCACACTGTAATTTCTGAGCTTGGGATCAATAAAGTACATCTATCTATTAGGAGTGTAATGACAATTCCTGGCATAAAATTTAGTGTAATAAAAAAGGTAATGCAGCCTAATGCAGCACCGTTCTCACTTCAGGTGAAAATGGAGGAAGACAAGGAAATACTACTAACAGACATCCCAAGTCTCCCGAGACCTCTGGGAGTCTCCCGCATTTGAAAAGGATGCAATTAATTAGAAATTTCCTGCAACCTGCGCACATTTCTTTAGTAAGTTAGAACTAACGACAAATGCAGCAAGTGACAGGGAGACAGGCGAAGTGAGGGAAAGTGAAAGTGGCAGGGTGGGCATCGGTCCTGTGTGCTGTTTTGCACACGTAATAGACAGCCTCTGCCTGTCAAACTCGCTTTAAATTCACTTTTGTCCTAGCCAGCTTCAGCACCACCCAAATCCACACGGCCTTCCTTTAGTTTAAAAAAAATGTGGCTCAAAGTTTCACTGTGGCAGCATCTGAGGTCAGCCATGTTTTTAGCGGCACAGAGAGTGATTCTGACTGCGAGGGCCATGGAGAGATGCTTAAAAGCCCTCTCTCCCCTCCCGCTGGAGCTACCGCCCTCCAGAGTGTGCCGAAGCTTGGTTGTGGGCGAGAGAGGAGGGGAGTGGAGGCAGGAGAGGTAACAGAAGAGAGGGAGAGTGGGGACAGAGAGGGAAGGTGGGTGTGGAGAGGAGAAGAAGGGAAAGGAAATGAGAGAGGTTTCTCACTGTGTTAATATTGATGCGTTGGTAAACTTGGCAGAAGAGCAGGTCGGACCCATGACTCAACTCTCAGCAGGGTTTACAGAAGTGCTCCTCATGCAGCTTACCACTTCATTTCATTTCATTTCTCATTCTGTCCCAGTCCATCTAAAGTAATCCTGAGAACCACAGGGCCCAAGGCCATGAACCTGTGGGGTTTTGTTTCCTTCAAGTGTGTACAGTTGAACTTTACTTAACACCTAAGTGCTAAATGTAATTGTAAGGGCATCTTGTAATAAAACTAACCTCTGAAGCAAGCTCCATAACTGTAAGCGTGTACTACTTAAGACTACTTAGCAGGCCAGTTTGTAAACTTTTACGGGATGCATCTAAACCTTCAGTGCACTGCATGTCGTCATGTAGTCTAGGAGGCATGAATTTTATTCATGAAGACAGCTGTGGGCTGTCAAGGCTTTGCAGTGTTGCCACAGTCCTCCTCCCCTGCATAGGTGCACAGACAGTCCTCCTGCTGCTCCCCGGGCTGAGCTGACACTCCACTAGCAACCCAACTGAAGTGAAATAACTGAAGTGGTTATCTACAGCAGATGGGGCATCTCTCTGTGAAGCACATTGTGTGATATCTAAAGAACAGTCTGCACCTACTGTAGGCCACAGGGGCTTTTACTGTATTTGAACTCAATTCCACACACTGACACACACACACACACGCACACGCACACGCACACATACACACACACACGCACACACACGCACACACACGCACACACACGCACACACGCACACACACACACGCACACACACGCACACACGCACAGACACGCGCGCGCGGGTACACACACATACAGCACAGCACAGCACAGCACAGCACAGCACAGCGCAGCACAGCACAGCACAGCACAGCACAGCCACTCAGTACAGTCGAGTCAGCTGAAAGAAATCCCGCTTGCTCTGATGAGCTATTGACAGTGAATACTATTTAACCATGTATCACTTGTGTGTCAGTTTTTTGAAACTTGGAGTGAAAATTATGACTTTTCAATGAATAAGAATGTATTAATCCTGTTTGTGTGTGTGTGTGTGTGTGTGTGTTTTCAGCAACTCCCACCTGCTCCCTGAACGAGTATGTTTGCTCCAGTGGAGGGTGTGTGTCAGCTACGCTCAGGTGTGACGGCCATGATGACTGTTCTGACGGCTCTGACGAGGTTTGCATCCCTCCTACCTACCTGTCTACCACCCGTAAACACAGCCTAGAACTGCCCACTGTGTGTGTGTGTGTGTGTGTTTGTTAGTTTGTGTGTGTGTGTGTGTGTGTGTGTTTGTTAGTTTGTGTGTGTGTGTGTGTGTGTTTGTTAGTTTGTGTGTTTTTATTAGTTTGTGTGTGTATGTGTGTCTGTCTGCCTGATGTGGGTCTGTGTGTGTTATATTAGAGAGTCAGTTCAGGTCCTTCTCTGTGAGGGTGAACTCGGGTCTGCTGTTTCTACTTCAGTTTAAAGGTCTTTAGAGAAAGACGGCCATAGTGGCTAGCCTTTTAAACTAACCTGTAGTTAAACCTACAAACAACACAGCTAAAAGCAGGCACTTGAATCTCTCAGTTCTTTTTTTTTTCTTCAGATCAGTGGACTTGAGTTTGAGCCCAAACAGTGTAGAAACTCAACAGAAACCACTAAACACAAAGAAGAGCTATGTTTCTCTGTTGGTTGCAGAGCCTGTTTTTTGGCCAGTGGCTGTGCTAAAGTCAGCCGAAAGGAGCATTTTGCTCTGCATGCCTATAGGCCCGTTTAAAACAATAACACATTGATATTACGATAACAACTAAATTGTCATATATATTAACTGGAATGATATGAGCGTACACACTGAAGAATGATATGTTAATGCCAGGATTGTAATTGAGATTTGAGACCACTAATAAAGCATGACATTCTGGAAACTCTTCTAGATAGCAATTTGGCTGCAGTGTTTTTGATGTTTATCAAATGACTCCATTATTGATCCCCAACGATATCGTCCAGCCCAGTCATTAACGTTATGTGGTGCAGACAGATTTGAGGGAATCATAAAACATGTATAATTACAGTTATAGTTATTGTTCCTCGTGCAAACGACCCTTATCTCAGTCTTGTCTTTATTAGTTGTCCATTGTAGTCATGTTTTGGCTGGAGTCACTTGACTGGCTCTCCCTGCACTGTTATGACCCCTTCAGGGTTTGCACTGCCAGTGCACAATCACAATCACAAATCACACATCATATACACCTTGGGATGGGGTGTATATGAACCATTTGCTCATTTTTATTTTATTTTGGATACTTTTTCTGTTGAGCGCGTTCCTCGGTTGCAGGAGCTTTTAAGTAATTTATTGCTCTCACAGGCACCGTCTCTTCTTCTTTACTTTTCATTATTAACATTAATCACACACATGCACCCTCAAGCTTACCACAGGCAAGGTCTTGATTGAAATTATTCATTACTTTTGATCACTTTTATCTTGCCAGATACCCTATCTGCAGGACAGCAACACTACTATGCCTAAACTATCGACATCAAAATGGATCATGAACCTCTCACTTATCACAACTGCATACAGGAGACAGGCATTATTTGCTTGTCTGACTACTTGCTTTATAAAATAGCCATGGCTCTCATAAACTGTGAACAACAAAGTAACAGGTTAGCCAGCCTTATCCAAGGTCTGTGTTGTTCACCTGTTGAGAAGGAGACTGTACTTTCCACTTGAGAGGAACCTGTCCCCAGACATATCTCATGGTAGGTCAGCTGCTGTTTAATGTACTTTTCCACTTCCTGAATCCAACCTGTAGCACGTACACTGCACACAGAGACTTTTCTAGAACAGAAAAAGAGGAAAAGAAATGGCAAACAGCACAGCAGGCTCTGAGGAGCGAGACGCAGACACGCAGGTCTGTATTTCCTGTGGGTCCCACCGCGTCTTCCTGGGGCCGCTCCCGGTGGAACGTGTTTTAATTAAAAGCTCGCTCGTAATTCAATGTCAGTGGTTCACCTGAGTATGCTGTGCCTCTAATAAGCGCCATTAAAGTAGGACTGTTCTCCCAAGCCTCAGGAGAGGCGGAGAGAGAAAGAGAGAGATTCAGAGAGAAAGAGAGGCAGCAGGAGAGAGAAGGAGAATCACCTGTGTGAGGCACCATCAGCCTATTCTCCCAGGCCTCTAGAGACACAGGAAAGGAGGGACATAATGCAAGACACAGAAGAAGAGTCACCTGTGTAAAGAAGCCTCAGCCTATTCTGGCCTATTCTCCTAGGCTTAGAGAAGAAAGGGAAAAAAGAGGAGGGGAGAGAAAGAGAGTTACTTGCAGAAGGTTGCCATGTGCTATATATGGAAAGCTGTTTCACCAGTGCAGAAAGGCAAAGACCCACACACCCTCCACCCCATTCCCACACACATACCCTGTCTCACACACCCCACCTCAACAGTGCAGGAGACAGGAGACTTCATGCTCACCCAGTCATTCAAATTCTGTCCTCAGAAAGTCAGTGAACTCCAACACCAAGCTCAAGGGCCTTGAAAATGGATTTGGAGAGAGAGGATATTTGTTCATGTGAGTGTGTGGGTATCTGTGTGTGAACAGATGGGTTGTTTAAAGTGCAAGGAAGTGTCAGTGTTTCTTTACTTTTTCTTCTCCTCTCTTTGTGTGTGTGTGTGTCTGTGTGTGTGTGTGTGTCTGTGTGTGTTGGCAATTCTCTAGTCAACAAACAGGTGACCTGTGCCAGAGAATGTAGAGTGAGCCAATTTGGCAGTTTGATGTTGGCAGCAAGCTGAATTGATTTGAAAGTGAAAGTTTAACTGTGTGTGTGTGCACGCCCGTGTGTGTGTTTGACAGCTGGACTGTGCCCGGGAGTGCAGGGAGGAAGAGTTCCTGTGCCGTAACCGTGCCCACTGCGTGCCCGTGCGCTGGCGCTGCGACGGCATCTACGACTGTGTGGACCATAGCGACGAGGACAGCTGTGACCAGGGTAACCCATCCCCTATCTCCTTAGTCACTGCTGCAGCTGTCTCAGTATTCTCAGCTCCACCTTCACACTCTATAAACTACACCGTACCAACCTGCCCTCACGTTGTTTGTCTCACTTTCTCTGTCGTCCCCCCTCTCTCTTCTCAGACACCTTTTTTTTCCTCTTGTTTTTTGTTTTCTTTGCTCTCTATCTCTCCTCATCTCTTCCCACCTTGTTTTTCAACCTCTTTTTTCCCCTCTCTCTATATCCTCCTCCTTGCTCTTTATAAATTCTCTGTGTGTCAAAAGGAGATGGATAATTTGTTGTGTTTCTCTGAAGCTTTGCAATGAAAGGCTTGATGTTACTACTTGATGTGTCTGACAAGCGAGCGGTGAGTTTAATTCCTCTGTTTGGCAAAATTGCCAGTGTTGCGAGCATCATTTGGATAGCAGTTGGTTGTTAGTCACCTGTGGGGTTGTTTGGCAGCTGTTTATTTATTTTGTTTTCTGTCATCAAAGATTCAAGCACTTTGAATTTGAATTTCTCCTCACATTTTCTGTCTGCACTAGATTACCTCCAATGTGCTCTGCATTGTGAGGCACAGATGCTGGTATTTTGCACCGGGATTCATAGCAGAAACACAGTTTGAATATGTAATGTAGTGGTTATATCAGGATGTAATGGTGTTCTCAGGTAAATGCCAGTCATCGCCATGGAGTTTGGCAGTGAGGTCAAAATGCAGTGTTTCCTACCGACCAAGTAGCATTGTGTGGTGCTAGGGGCTCTGATGAGAAGACGATAGCAATGCCGCAACCCTTGCCCTCTCTTGTAACAATTATATAATAATACAAATTAAATAAATAAAATACTGCAATTAGACGTAGGAAACTGCTAAAGGTACAACCAGGTATAACCATGGTTTAAACTGGGGCATAGTTAACCATTCTGGATTGAATACAGTGCCCCTGTGTCCTCCAGTTCTTCCCCTGGCCTCCTCTACAAAGGACAGAAGAATATAATTACTTTCCTACTCTTATTGCTTTAAATTTAAAGTCTACACTAATCTGTTTCCACCTCACCTGTTGTGTCAACAGTAGCTGCCTGCCTTACAGCAGCATTTTAGCTGCTGTCTTTCTGGCCTATATGACTTAACTCTGAACAGCCCTGAGCAGCACTGGGTTGTTCACCACTGTTTGATGCCTAAGAACATTCGATTCGAAAGAAATGAATAACATTTACTAGCCACAGCCATTTGACTGTTCAACTTTATTTCAGACTGATACCTCCTCAAGTTGCTGCGTCTCCTCTGGACGAGGCCTTTTTTGCTGCAGAAAAAACTTTTCAATGCTCATCTGGATTTAAGCAGCAGACATTCAGAGTTATAATAATACTACTAATAATAATACTAATAATAATACTAATAATAATACTAATAGTAATGATGATGATAATATTAATAATAATAATAATAAAAAGAAGAAGAAAAAACACGTATGTATTCTATTGTTTTTGATTTTACTATGGGCAAATGCCATAGCCTCAACTATTTAATCTTAGTAGCATTTTTTTGCTGCGTTACCAACATTGTCTATGCTGACTTAAGGGCGCGGGATGTTCAATAATATCTTTTCTGAACTAACAACAGTTTTTGGCAGGTGTTTTTGACCACAGTATATCATAGCCTACTAACCTTTGGTAAACTGCAGATGTTGCCGACCGTCTTCTCTGTGCCAAATATCCCGCTACTTTGGGGTTTCCTTCGATAGGCCTCAAGCATTGCGCGTGGACAGGAGGAGTGGGCGAATCAGCCCTCAGTGAGTGTGATAAAAATTAATCGTTTGCGAGTCACTAAAAATATTTCAATTATATTCAGGTCGGTTAAAATAAAGATGCCGATACACTTTTGTAATTTATAGAGTAGCCTAGGCTATCATAAGAAAAAAAAACAAAGCTATCATTGGATGAATGACTTGCGCACAGGTAGCCCGAGCTTTCCAGGAGATAGCATCAATTAGGCATCCCCATGAGTAACTACTCATACATTGTATGTAGGCTAGTGGGAAATTCTTATTGATTGTAAATGTTAAGCTAGGCTATTATTAACATTTGCATGAAGTAAGGGGATTGGGTGCATTATTTTAATAATAACTTGAGGTTGCGCTTCGGTTGGTTGAAAGCGTTGGGCCAGTGCAGGGGTTTTATAAGTGTACCTTTATTGACATGTATGCTCGAATGTTGATCTCTCTCTCTGTCTTGCTGTCTGTGTGTGAGTGAGAATTGGAAAAAAAGTGGCAGATTGAATTTGTGGCACTCGGTTTTCATTCTGTGGCGCTGCGGCACAGAGTGGTCTATGTATGGGAAACACTGAAATTCCTGATACCATCACTGGTCGACTTATTTTCCAGGTGCTTGTAGTGCAGTTTACTGGATGTTTGTTTACTTTTTGTTTACAAGAGCTTAAAATTGGAAGAATGTTTGTTGGTCATTTGCTTATTTATACATTTGCATATGTATTGTACATCTTAATTTTGGATTGGTTCAGAGGGATGGTTCAAATGTGGAAAGGGTCCACATAACAGAAAGAATAATAATAATAATAATAATCTCTTATTCCCTTTTTGATGTGTTCTGTGTAGCTGAGCTAAGGTATGTGTGTGCGCATCTGTAAATCTGTTTTTTCTCCTCTTGCGTGGTGTATTCTGTGGCACTAAGGTAAGGTTTGTGTGTCCACACCTGCAGCCCAAGAGAGCCTGGAGTTTGACCCCTGCACCTGAAACAAAAACCTTGAAATGAGAAATAATCACATTGTGCTCCCATTCTTTCCCTCCATGTGACCACTTACAGCATCTAGGTCAGAGCTGTCTAGGAGAATAATTAGCTAGCCAGTGTTTTACCTCTCCTCCTCCTTCACTCTTTGCTCTCTCTCTCTCTCTCTTCATCTCCTCTTTTTTTCTTCTACTCCTCTGCTCTCTGTTTTCCTCCCTTTTCTCACCCTTCCTCTCCCACAGACCTGAGAAAACAAGCACCAATCTTGCACAAAGGTAGTACCATATAACTAATACAAGAAAACGGTAAATTACAAAACAAAGCTTTAAAGGCACAAAAATATGAAATATAGCCATACAGTTTGCTTTGTTAACCAACCATTAATCAGGACTAATCCTGTGAATGAACTACACAACTCTTTTTACAATGTGTCGAATCTCCACTCCCTCATCCAATTAGTCAGGCAAGAACTAACACAATCTGTTTGAAGTTCTAACAGATCACAAAATAATAAAAAATAACACGAGTGGTGAAAAATATCAAAATGTATAATTTGTACAAATTCAGTGAAAGTCAGTTGCCTTTTGATTGTTATTAGATGACTTTTATTTGATTTTAGATATTTAATCACTGTTTCTGAAACCTTGCTAGGTCTCAGTTGAATAATTGTAGGCCACATGCCGAGATCCCCTCAGTCTTTTACTACATTACATTACACTTACAAAACACTTCTGAACCTTCCTAATGTTATTTAAATGAAGCAATGTTCTCATTTTTAAGATATGCATGGGATCTTGGCTTGTTCATTAATCATAAAAAATACAGGGTGAAAATACAATTTAGGACTTTGTTACTACCAAATAGGTGTTTGGTTCTGTGAGATGATGTGTCATGCAAAAAGGAGAAATATGCAAAGCCAAATACTGCTGCAGCCATCAAGAAATATGCCTTCAATAAAAGGAGGTATATAAACCCTACCTAGTAAGTTGTGAATGCTCCCACAAGTCCTTCCTCCCCAGTGTGTGTGTATGTGTTTTCTGTTTTAGTTTTACATGAGATGCATATGTAACATTGAGTAAATACACAGATGGAGTCAATGCACAGTCTTCCTTTAAATAAAACCATTGTCCCTTAGTTTCTCTTTTTGATGCAGTAAATTTTCAGAAAATTACAGTAGCTAGTCTTAGCCTCTCCGAGCAGTACTGGAGCAGGAAGGCTTGTAAATCCCTGGAGGAAGTGCTTTGCCAAATGCCTGGACTTGAAATCCTGTCTGTAGACTGAAAAGGGTTGACTCATGCTCAGATGTTTCTCAAAGTGGTGATCATGGCCAGGTCTAATTGCCTATTTACCTAATTACCCAATTCAATATACCCACTAGGAGAAGCTGATGTTCTTCTGCAGCTAGCATGGAGAGAAGTAGCATAAGAATAGAGAATGAGTTTGGCAGCCCGCTAAGCTGTATCCTCAGACGCTACTTTATCCCAGAGTGTTCACTAATGAATGAATGAAGGTGTTTTCAGTTGGTGCATGTGCATTTCAAATTCCACGTTGACGAAGTTTGATTTAGGAGAGGTATGATTTGAATGTTAGCTACTAAGTCAAAAATAAGGTCTCATTTTCTCTAATTCTTGTAAATGATTTAAAATTGTAGAACACTCGGCATACTAAGTTCCTCAGGTGATAAGCTGCACCAGAAAGAGCCAATCAAAATAAAATACTGGTGCTACTCTCTCCCTCTCTCTCTCTCTCCCTGCCTCCCTCCCTCCCTCCGTCTGTAATAACACTGGCGGAGTGTGTGAAAGTTATGGGGAAGTGATTAGGCCTCCGTGGCGAGTCTTCCTGATCTACACTAATGAAGGCTCAGTCTGTGCGCACCTGACAGAGCGGGACAGAGAGAGAATAACACGCACTTGCACTCATGGCCATCCTCACCACTAGGAGCTGCATCATCCAGTCAGAGTCTGTCAGGTCACCATGTATTTGAATGGCAATGGCTATTCTCCACAATGGGTTTTCTCTGCCCTTCCATGCCACCAAAATAATGCACAATGTGTCGGTTGGATTCATGGATGGATAGATAAATATGGGAGTGGGAGACTATGTTTGTGTATTTGTGTGTACTTGGGATTTTTTTATTGGGCTGTTACTGTCATTAAAAATATCTTGGCTTATTTGTGAATCACAAACAAACACAGTACATATGTGGTTCTGTAAGCCTTAATCAGAGTATGCTCAGTCTGTGCTTGTTAACTATTGCCCTGTAGGAGTGCACTCATGTCATGTGTTTATGTGTGTGTGGGTATTAAAGTTCTCTCTCTCTCGCGCTCTCTCTCTCTCTCTCTCTCTCTCTCTCTCTCTCTCTCTCTCTCTCTCTCTCTCTCTCTCTCTCTCTCTCTCTCTCTCTCTCTCTCTCTCTCTCTCTCTCTCTCTCTCTCTCTCTCTCTCTCTCTCTCTCTCTCTCTCTCTCTCTCTCTCTCTCTCTCTCTCTCTCTCTGTGCTTGTTAACCCTCCAGCTGTGCTGCACTTGTGTCGTGCTGATGAGTTTGTCTGCAACAACACACTGTGCAAGCTCCATATCTGGGTGTGCGACGGAGAGGATGACTGCGGAGACAACTCAGATGAAGATGCTGATATGTGTGGTATGTGTGTATGTCTGTGTATATAGATAGATAGGCAGACAGATGGAAAGATGTATGAACAGATCGATAAAAAGAGGAAAGAAAAGGAAATGAATAGATTAATTCAGTAATCCCATATGCATTACTGTAGATGGGTTAGTATGGCAGCAGAGCCTAGCGGTGCTGGAGCTTGTGGGGACCCAGAGTGCTCGTTCTCAGCTGAGCTCACACTCAGCATCCCCTCAGCTGAGTCCACACTCAGCCTCCACTCAGCTGTAAAGATCGCTGAGGATGATTGAAAGCACAGCATTGATTCGCGCTCATTGATGTCTTGACAATCTGAAATTCTGAAAGGGAATGATTCACATCTGCGTTGAGTTCCTCAATTAAAAATTCATTCATTTTCAATTTGTCAGATATTGGTTTGACATTCACAGCCTGTGCAATGGCAGGTCATTTCCTGCGGCTGGGGAAGTCAGGGTCTTGTGGGGGTCAGTCGTAGTCATTTACAGCCATCTGGCCAACTGTAAGTAAACTACGCTTACAGTGTTTTAAGAGGCTAATGCATGAAATTCCTCAGTGTCTCAGGGGAGAACCTGAAATTTCCAATGACTGTTAAAAAGGCCATTAGGGCCACCCTACCCAAAATGTATCATATAAGTGTAGCACAGCTTTAAGGATTTAATATATCATGTGGCAAGAATGAGAGACAATATTCTCCATGTGTGCATTTCACTTGTGACCCGACTGCAAAGCTAAACTGCAAATAAATAAATAAAAAAACCAACTACACTGCCACTGGAAATTGGTCTATTGATTGCAGTGGGATTCCGTTTGAAAGCAGTAGACATCTGACAAAGTTAAAGAAAAATGCCTCAAAAAGGTTTGGCCTCGAATTAAATGAATAACTCCCATACCGCTTCATGGGAGTTATTTCATTATTGTGAGCACAGCACATTTGAAGTCTTTTTGTTGTGCTGTGTGTTTGTCCCCCAGCCAAGCTGCCGTGTCCGCCCACCAGAGCCTTCCGCTGTAGGAACGGCCGTGTGTGTCTGCGGCCCGAACAACTTTGCAACGGCGCTGACGACTGTGGAGACAACTCGGACGAGGAAGAGTGTGGTGAGCAGACACACAAACACATTAAAACACACACACAGACAGGTACACTCTTTCTTTCCCTTTATGTCTGTCTGTCTGTCTGTCTCTCACTCTCTTTCTCTCTCTCACACACACACGCAAACACACAGACACACACATCCCCTCACACTTTTGTACGGTCAATTTCCCCTCATATCACCCTTATCCTTTCACAACACACTCCAACTTGCAGAAGAGAGACCCCTCTAGCACTTACTCGGACACCTTTTTCAGAATTGTAAGCTCATGCCCTGTTATTCTTCCCTCATGCCATTACACCTTACCCTGCCCTTATCCAGTCTCAACACCCCCCAGCTTATCTAGCCACTCAGCCTGCTTCAGTCGCAAGCTGCAGTGTTGGAAAGAGCAGCAGGCCTGATCCAGCTGGGCAGTGTGGCCAGCGTAGCAGAGGCACACCTGGCCCACAGTAGGAAGGGGTCATCATTCGCAGCTGCAGCAGAGCAGAGCAGAACACAACACTCACACCAGGATAATAATTTGATTCAAATGAAGATTCTCTCTTGTTTCCTAATGATTAAAACTAACAAACACCAGAGGTGGAGATCCTGAAAGTAAAAACCCTGCTGTGCATTCTTTCTGCTTGTGCCTGTATACTTGCCACAGGTGCTTTCACACATTTTCTGATGTATCTGTCGGATGGGGTGTGTACTCGTTAATATCAACTTGTTCTGAAAATGGTTGGATCAGATATGTGGCAGGGTTTTTACTTTCTGAAGCTGGGATCGTCACTTCCCCTCCGGCAGAGACATGTCTTGCTCACAGTAGAGAAGGGCGCGAGCACTCTGGGGAAAAGTCAGCAGAGGCAGCTAAGCAGAACACGACACTCAGACCAGTCTGTGTCTTGACATTCAAGGCGTTCTGCCCCTGTGTCGGTTTTATTGGTGAAAATGCCAGAAGTGTTTCAGACATTGACGATTCTTTAAAGCATTTTGGTCAGGAAGTTGAACCACAAACTTTTAAACAACCCAGTGTTTTGTTGTCACTTGCGTAACACTAGCAGTGGCGGGGAATCTGCCACTTTTGCTGCTGGTAGTTCCATGAGTCAGTGTGATTGTCCCCTTAGAGGTCCACAGCCAGCCAGTCCCCTTCATCCTCAGGCAGCGATTACACGTAGCAACGCGGGTGGAAGTTGATTCAGCCTCAGGGGTCTGTAAACTCTGTTCTAATCGTAACAGCTGGATGGATGACTGTGAACTCATTCCTTGCTTCCAGAAGACACGTTTGTTACACTGCGTAAGGGTCTAATGTTAGCAGTGAAGAGATACAGGGTGCCTATTACCCACACCAACAAAGGTGGAAACGCACACAGCCTAAGGCATCTGCAAACAGCATTCTACGAAAGTAAAGGATGGACAGTTGTCTGATTGTCACCCCCAACGGCCTATTTCAGCCTGTTTAAAGGTTTAATGCTAGTAGTGCAGAGATGCCCCACAGTGTTGTGTATCCAAAGATGTTCCACTGTGTTGTTTGTCCCCTGTGATAGTCATATCGCTAAAAAGGTTTGCTGTGATTGTCGTATCGCTAAAAAGGTTTGCTGTGATTGTCATATCGCTGAATAGGGTTTCTGCGATTGCCATATCGCCAAATAGGGTTCGGTACAGCAGCAGCAGCTTGTCTCTGCTCTGAGGGAAATTGGATAAAAAGCATATGCTTCAGACTCGAGCAGGAGGAATAGAGGGCATAAAGGAAAGAGAGAAGAGAGGAGGCGAAAGAAGATGAAGGGAAACAGAGGACAGGAGGAAGAGTAGATGAAGGGAAGACAGCAGAGGAGAAGATAGGGAAGCTTTTACAGTCATCTTGAGAAGATAGAAGAGAAGAGAGGCCTGAAAGGGGAAATAAAAGGAGAGAAGAAAAGTGGAGAGGAGAGAAATGTTGAAATGTCTGTCACTGCGCTCTTACTTCATACCAGGCTAAGTAGACAGTGCACTGCTAAACTTGGGGCAGCCTGTCAACATCACGACAAAAATATCTAATAACTCTTGTGTGTGTGTGTGTGTGTGTGTGTGTGTGTGTGTATGTGTGTTTCTCATATCTACTATTCACATGCTTCTTCCCCTACACTTTGTGGTTCCTTTCTCCTGCACTTTGATTTTGCTGTTGCTGTGTCAATCTGTGCTTTCGATTTTGTCTGTTGAGAGGTGCAGTTTCAGACGAGTGAAACACTTTTTAGCGTTGCCAGATGCCCTGGGATCTCATGCCAGGAGCAATGTCTGTCTGCTGCCGTGTCTGTTTGGGTGAAATATATAGTGGAGGATTGTCAAAAATTAATGAGAAGCTTCTGGTTTATCATGGGAATTAAAATCTGTCTCTGCCTCTCCCTCTCTCTCTCTCTCTCTCTCTCTCTCTCTCTCTCTCTCTCTGTCTGTGTTTGTGTGTGGTGTGTGTATGTCTCGTACCTCCTGTTTTTGATCGCTGTTTTTGTGTCTGGTGTTTGTATATATGTCTCTTTCTTTTGTATTCTGTGTGTGTGTGTGTTTGTATGTGGTGTGCACGCCCCTCTCTTTCTCCTCTCTTTCTCTTTCTCTCCCTCTGTCTGTCTTCCTGTAGAGAATGTGGTGCGGCGTCCGAGGCCGTGCGGTAAGGTGGAGTTCACGTGCAGTAACCACCGCTGCATCCCTGCTGAGCTGCAGTGTGACCTGTTTGATGACTGTGGGGACGGGGGCTCAGACGAGCAGGAATGCAAGGCCTGTAAGCACCTTACACAAACTCACAGAGCATAACCATGTCTTATTATATCAACAAAATGTTTAATCATCTTCCTAAAAGTCCATGTGGTTGCTAACTACAAGCACATGTACCCAGTTTGTGAAACGTCATACACACATGTAGCATGGCATACAGTATATAACTTAATTGCCCTAAACCACACACACGTGCGTTTGTGTGCACGTGTGTTCAAGCACGCATGTATGTGTGTGATGTATATGTCCCTTCCCTTTATTCACTGTGTGTGTGTGTGTGTGTGTGTGTGTGTGTGTGTGTGTGTGTGTGTGTGTGTGTGTGTGTGTGTGTGTCTGTGTCTGTGTCTGTGTCTGTGTCTGTGTCTGTGTCTGTGTATGTGCAGTGCAGAGCGAGCCACTTGTGCCTGTGTGTGTCCTAAAGTGCATCCTGTGCTTTGTGCTGCTCTCTCTCCCTCAGTGGCCGTGGAGGATGCGTGCCAGGGGAGAGTGAACCTGTGTGGTGAAGAGGCCATCTGCAATCAATCACGGCCCAATTCAGTGTGCCAGTGTAAAGCAGGCTTTCGGAGAAACCCGAGGAGCAAGCAATGCGAAGGTCTGAGGGGATGGGCCTGGAGTGGCGAGAACAGTAAAGAAAGAATGCGAGTGAGATGAGAGAGAGAATAGGGCTGGGCGATAAAACGATAACGATATGTATCTCGGTAGACACCTACTCGATAACAATAGAAAATGTTTGAAGATATGTTTGTATAGGGACAGAATACGCTCAGATCACGCGTGCGGTGTGAAGAGTTTAATTTGTTAACATGCATTCTAAACGAGTACGGACAGAAAACGGCCACGCGCTGAATACGCAGTGTGTGTGTGAGTGTTTGGTGTAAATGAGCCCTAAGAACAGAAAGGTCTGCTCACCAGTATGGGAGCTTTTTTGGACTTTACAAATCTCATCGTAGTCAGACAAATGTTGTCTGCAAATTATGCAGTAAAACTATATACATATATGATAGTTCTTCTCAGGTATCAGGTTTCGCTATGTTTACATTTAACACTTTGCACATGTCTTTATAACACTTCAGCTTTGTTAAGCACTTTATTAGCTTATTGATAATTGTTCAGTTTTCATTGTGATCGTAACATTGAACGTGTGTTGACAGTCATTTTGCCTAAATGCTTATTGCCTGTCAGAGGAAGGTTAAGTTAAAAATAAAAATGTTTAAATTTAGATTTTTATTTTATTTTAAATAGGTCACACAATGTTTCAATAATTATCGATATCGACCGATATGAAACGTGATACAGATTTCAGCCATATCGCCCAGCCCTAAGAGAGAGAGAGACTGGAAGAGAGAGAAACAGACAGACAGAAATACTGTGTGTGAGAAGGAAACAGGCAGAGACGGCAAAAGAAAGAGGCAGAGGGACATTCCTAATCTGAAAGCAAACGCTCAGAGCAAAAGGGCATGACCAAGATACCCAAGGCAGATGTTTAACACAGCAGCGCTCCCTTTCAGGACCAAAAAAAGACCACATTGTCAGACTGAAGAAGCCGCCTGCTTATTGCGCCATCGGTGCTGTGCTACCAGACTTATTCAGCAGCACTTTCAGGTCCTCAAACTTAGCAGCAGTGAGAGGCCTGATCTAACATGAGCCGAGCTGCTTTGAAAGGCTGTTTTCCTTTGGCGTCAATTCATTTGCCGGAGCGGCTGCCCTGGGTGAAAAGGCAGTGACACTGTGAGCCCCCGGCCAGATGAAAGAAAGAGGGGAAGGTAGGATGGAAGATGCATTTGGAGGTGCATTGTGATGTAAATAACTAGAAAGTATCTGGAGATTGAGAAAGGATAGACCAGGTCAGTGTGTGGCCTATCTGCACGGGTGTTTGAAAAGAATCAAAGCAGGAGCAGTCAGAAAGCATTTCTAAAGTATAATAGAATATAGTATCCACCACATATTTAACATTTTATTTCCAAAGTGCTTTTCCTCCTCAGTGCAAAGTACAGATGTATGTCAACATACATGACTGTGTGTATGTTGTATAAAGAAGTAAGTGTGTGTACATCAGTGTGCAGGTTTTCTTGGTGTTGGCCCAACCAAAAGCAGTACCAAACCGGAGTTGGGCTTGTGTATAAGGATATACAAGAAGAGACAGATACCTTATTGGATGCATTAGACACCTTAGAGAGGTCTTGAAGTCTTAGCTGAAATCATCAACTACCCAGAGATTGTTGATATAAATTGGTGTGTGTGTCTGATGTGTGTGTTTGTGTGTCAGAGATGGAAATTTACACCAGCCTTCAGCCAAATTCTGGTAAAATGTGAAAGTGGCTGGTGCAAAATAATAATTTACTGTTGAGAACCTGCTGAATTTTACCATTTATTTGGCAGTGGCTGGTAGAGGCCCACATTTTGCAAAGTTACTTTACAACCCTTGTGTGTGTGTGTGTGTGTGTGTGTGTGTGTGTGTGTGTGTGAGAGAGAGAGAGAGAGAGAGATAGACACGGCGGGCGGATGGGCTGCAGCAAAAAGGAATACAGGGGAGAATGGAAATAGCATTTGGTTGACCTTGTTGTCATTCTTCACCTGCAGAGGTGAACGAGTGCCTGGCTTTCGGCACCTGTTCCCACTACTGTTACAACACTAAGGGCTCCTACAAGTGCACCTGCGACAGGAACTTCAAGGAGATTGACGGTGAATGTGTTACAAAAGGTAAAAGCCTCGCAAAGCACTTCTGTCACATATCTCTGTGAGATTATTTTATTGCTAAGTAGTGATCATATATGCATGTGCATGAGATGAGCATTAAAAAATAGATGTAAAAGAGTGCCTACTTAATATAAAAACTCAGGTCAATATCAAATGCAGACATAAAACAGTATTGGCTTATGGGTGTACTGTTGCACCTGTGGCCATTTGTTTTACATACATATACATGTTTACTGCGACTGCTACGATACCAGTTATAATAAATAAAATTAATATACAAATGTGGTGTGATGCATTCTCTCGCTCTCTCTTCCTCTCTCTCTGTCTGTCTACACACACACACACACACACACACACACACACACACACACACACACACTGACGGAGCTTGTTTTTACATCTAATTGTACATCTGTTGTCATGCCAGGACCGGAGGACCAGGTGCTGTACATCGCCAATGACACAGAGGTGCGTAGCTTTGTGTACCCCTTCCACCAGAGCCATGGCCAGAAGCTGGTGGCCCGCATTGAGGACAGCGCCCGCATCATTGGCATGGACGCCCTCTTCCACCGGCACACGTTCGTGTGGGCCACACAGATCAACCCGGGGGGCATCTTTTATGGGGATCTCCAGGACCGCAGCCCATCGAAGAGCAAGACTGGCATTGTAGTACGTAGTTCTTTCTTTCTTTCTTTCTTTCGTTCTTTCTTTCTTTCTTTCTTTCTGTCTTCCTTTCTTTCTTTCTTTCTTTCTTTCTTTCTTTCTTTCTTTCTTTCGGTATGGAAATGGAACTCTAAACTTAATTGACAAGATGGTATAGGGGTCTACAAGGTGGTGTACCTCCGTACAGAAGCTCAAATTAACTTTATTTGGGTCAGACAATATGGCACTAGGATGCTGAAATAATATGGCAGCTCAGAAAGTGGATTGGATTGGTCTACAGTGCTGTCTCTGAAAAAACATGCCATGCTTGGATAAGATGAGAAACCATGCTTTACTGAAATCTCAAGAACTTTTATGGAGAGCACAGCAGAGAGCACACACAAAATCAATTTAGTGCTTTCTTTTTTATTGAGAAAGGACAGGACATTGTTAGCCTTTAATTCAGTCTTTTCATTGTCAAGAGTACCTTTTCTAATCCCACACAAACACACTCACACACTCACACACACACACACAAACACACTCACCCTTATTCCACCCTCCATCTGCGCTTATGCGATATTCAGTTTTTAAGAGTCTCTCTTTCATAGCCAACAAAAAGAGAAGTGACAAAGCGAGTGAGCGAGGGAGAGTGGCAGAGAGAAATGAGCGCCGACAGACACATGTGAGAGGCTTTGACATGCTTTATAGTTTTTCGAGTTGAAGTTTAGCCTGCAGAAAGATTAAAGCAGTTCTGCTCCCCCGGCGACAGGTGGTATTTCTTCCTCCGTCTCTGTCTCTGTCCTCTTCCTCCTTCCCTTCCTCGCCAGCTCTTTCTCTCTTTCTCTCTGTCTCTCTTTCTGTCACACACACACACACAGGGTGTACACTTCACTAATGGTTTTGATTTATACAGGGGAATGGGAAAATAACAGTGGCCCACTCCCCCAAAGATTTCTGTCAGACTTCAAAGAGTCACTGACAATGAGATCACACTAAGGTGGCTGTGGCAGGTGTGTGTGTGTATGTCTGTGTGTGTGTGTGTGTGTGTGTGTGTGTGTGTGTGTGTGTGTGTGTGTGTGTGTGTGTGTCTATGTGTGTGTGTCTTTGTGTGAGTTTGTGGTTGGTTTGCATGCATCTTGTAGTTGTGTGTGTGTGTATACATGTTTGTACGAATGTTTGTGTGTGTGTGTGTGTGAGTGTGTGGTAAATCTGTCATAAATTAAAGTAAGTGTTTGTTGTTGTTCTGTCCCACCTGTTTACACACACACACACACACATCTGCACTGGCAGTGTCCCGACTTCAGGCGCCCGCGAGACATCTCTGCCGACTGGGTGACGGGCAACATGTACTGGACGGACCACTCGCGCATGCACTGGTTCAGCTACTACACGGCCCACTGGACCAGGCTGCGCTACTCCATCAACGTGGGACAGCTGGGCGGGCCCAACTGCACACGCCTGATCACCGACATCGCCGGCGAGCCCTTCTCCATCACCGTAAACCCAGTGCGGGGGTGAGTGACACGCCGCACGCTTCCTCTTCTAACTTCCTCCTCTGCTTCCCTTTTCGCTGCCGCAAAATCGATTTGGTCTATCGGCCTATTTCATCTATTCTGACGCCAACCAGATGTGGCAGCTTTGGTGTTTGTGCCGCTGGAGGATCAATTAAATGCAGGGAACAAATACTGAGCCCTGAAATGGGAGAAGGAAAGATCTCTCACTATCTCTGCAATTGGGCAGTCAATTTCAGTGTTCAGACATTTGTTTTTTTTTTTTCATTACCAACATCTTGGACTGCAGGGCAACTCATCTACATGTCTCTTCATCTGACACTGAGGTCAAGACGTGTTTAAATTATTTTCATCTTGCATGTTAATGTTTTGTGCACAAGTGCTCGCTCTTTCTCTCCATCCGAACTCTTGAGCAGCAACGTTGTCTTTCCCAGTCTTATTCAGAATGTTACTCATGCATTAGCCATGCGTGCCTGCACCCTAACCCCTGCTCATGTGAGCCGTACGGCCATGAAATAGCGCAAGGTGATGACAGATGCGGGGGAGTCATGAGTATAGGCAGGATGTGAAAATGAGAGATGTAATGGATGTAGAGAGGGCAGCTCAGCTTTCTGTCTGTCTTTTTCTCTGTTTCTGTCTTTCTCTCTCTGTCTGTCTCCCTCCGTCTCTTTCTACTCTGTCTTTCTCTGGCATCCCCTCCCTCTTTCTCTATCTCTATCTCTTTCGCGGTCACCTTCCAACACCACAACTTCTAATTTACTCTCCTTCTCTCTTGCTGTATTTCTTTAGCATTCTCACACAGCCACTCCTATCTTTCTACCTTCCAACTTCCTTCTCTCTCTCCCTCTCTCCCTCTCTCCTGCCCCTATGAGTTTGTGCTGCTGAGGGACCATATGAATGATGCACCGTGTTTGTTGGCTTTGGTTCATTTTCTATTCTTGTCTGTTCTTGACTTTGTCATGGTGTGTCTACAGTATGTGCTTCCTGCAGCTTTGTCTTTTTTCTTTGTTTTTGCAGTTTCCAACTTTGCTCCACCATTGTGGGGAGTTATGAATAATCTTTTTTTGTTTTTGTTTGAAAAAAGTATACAGCTGATAGTGTTAGAGGACCAAGGTGTTTGAGCCAAATAATAGATATACTTATTATATAAGCCTACTGGTTTCTCATTGGTTTTGTCTTTGTCTCCATACTAACCTTCTACTATATTGGCATATATTTTGTAATTGTGTTTTTTTATCATTACTTCTTTTGTACATTGTTCTGTACAGTATTGTGTAGTATAAACACATAATGAATGAAAGATTGAGTAAATCAAGGCACTGTGCTCTTTGACTCAAATGTTGAGCCTGTGTACAGTATGCATCTGCTCTACCTCCTGCAGGATGATGTATTGGACTGTGATTGGTGAGCACTCCCATATTGAGGAGGCGGCCATGGATGGGTCAATGCGGAGGGTCCTGCTGCAGAAGAACCTGAGGAGGCCCACAGGTACGCTCCCATATATTCCCCCCACAACATGGCCTCAACACTGGTCTGCCAAGCCCACACCCTGCCTTGCCCACTGAGGTCTCCATGTCTTGAACTCATCCATACCAGTCAGATCTGTCCAGAAACATTACTAATGCCAATCCTTATAGTTGAGGGCTAAAACGGAATTGGAAAAGCCAGTAGCTCAAAATATGGTCTCATTTTACCTGGATCATACCCTATACTTTATTTACAGATCCTTAGATGACAAATTACAATAAACCACCTGTTGAGACCTTGTTATTATAATGCAGTAATGATGAGGTTAAAATATCTGGGAAATGTGAGAGGATGTTCAGAGAACAGTTGGGAAAACTGACGTTGAATTCAGTAAATCTTTTGTAAAGTCTCTGCAGGCGGATCATCCAAGTAAACGGTTATTACAAATTCTGAAAACTGATGTGATCAAACGAGAACTGCAGACTTTCCCACAGTAACCATGCACAGTGTTTTTAACCACCCCAAAGGCATCATATTGAGTTATTATCAAGAGCTGATGAGGACAAATGCAAATTATAGAACATGTTTGGATTAGTTTCATATCATCAAACTCATAGAAAAGAAAAACAAAATTTCTGAGCCAGGAGTAAGAAGAGGCATAACCTCCTTTAAAAGTCCTTTTGGCTATGTCAGCAAAGAACAAAAAAAGATCTATAACATTCACTGTTCAACCTAAACTGCTTCTTTCTGAACCTCCGTAACTATGGCTGTATTGACGTTTTCACATTACAGTCAAAATTGCTGAGTACGGACTGATTGCACAAGAAAAAAAAAAACTTGACAAGTGGACAAGCCTTCCTTAGTTGTGTTATTTGCAGGTTGTAACTCCAGTGAACACAGTGCAGAAGATAAGTGTTTTGACTTCAGCCCCACTAGCAGTCTCTCTCAGCATTAACTAGGGTGGGCAGAGTGGGGAAATGGCTAGGGTTGTGACCAGCAATCATTTCCCCTGTTGATTAATCTGCCAAGTTATTTTCTAGGCCAGTCAATAAGTTGTTTGGTGATTCGGTCAATAAATGTTTGCCTGAGCTCGACATGACAACTGTCTTGTTTTACTCACACCATGGAGATGTTTAACTGAAAAGTGCTAAAACAATATCATACTCAAATTTAAAAGGCTTAAGAATTGTCCTTTAAAAATCTGCTGAAAACTGATGAATTGGTGATCCACACATTTGGCAACTAACATAATTATTGACTATTTAATTGATGAGTCAAGTAATTGTTGTAGGTCCCGCAACAGCACTGTCCACGTTCTGGTTCGTATTCTCCTCCTCCGCAGGGGGGGTTGTGAAGGGTGAGGAGAAGGAAGTGGAGGGAAGGGCATTGGAGGCACACCACCAAAGCTTCACAGAAGGTTAAAGCCCTGTGCATTAGCCACGCATATGGCTGTTAATAGGCTCCCTCACGGCGGGCGGTGGAGGGTCTACCATGACTGCCATCTAAAATAATGAGCCTAAGCACTCCCAGAGAAGAAACAAAAAAACTTGTAAAGAATCATGGCATTGGCACTTTCCCAAGATGGGGAGGTTAATGTGAATTTTCCCATAGTGCTTTGCCACCAGTAGGTCACCTGTAACAACTGCCGCTGAGATGTAAAGTATATGAATAGGATTGGTGTGCATTGTCTGTCTTTTTTCTTTTCCTCCTTCCCCATTCTATGTCTGCATATTTGTTGCACATAGCACAGACACGCTCGTATTTGTCATTGACTCGCCTCCTCTTCAGCTTGCTATGTGAACATTTAGCCATTTGTTTGTGAATATGCTTGACAAAGAATCAGCCAAGAGTCCTTGCAGCATGACTGTACCAGATGACAAGCTCTCCACATGTTTTCCTCAGCACACTATGCTATTCAGCGCCAAAAAAGGGAGATTTAATAGCACTTTAAAACCACAACTATTTAATTTCTGGCTTTAAAGTAGATGGCACGAAAATGTCAACAAAACATCCATTCTTCTCACAATATAAAAACTGGTCATTTTCACAGACATTATTTTAGTTTCATGGAATAGGCTGACAGGTCTGTTTTGGTCTTTACCTCTACCCCCCCTCTACCTTTTTGGACTTTACAGGTCTGGCAATCGACTTCTTCAACCAGCGCCTGTACTGGGCTGATGCTGAGCTGTCAATCATCGGTAGTGTGCGCTTCGATGGCTCCGACGTGGTTGTAGCTGCCAGCAGCCGACACGGTGAGTTTTTCCCTGATGTAACCCAGAAGCCCCCCTCGGCTCCTCCTCACTGCTTCCTCAACATCCAGCTGCAACAAGGCCATGTTAGCCCTCGCCAGTTCAACATGCACCACCTACACCGCGGCTTAATTCTGGTCTAGGGAAGCCCAGGGTGTTTGGGGAAGATGTGCTGTTTAAAAAAGCATGTTATTTGAAACAGCAGGGGTGCTGGGTGTCCCACAGTTCACTACATATGCAGCAGAGGCAGTGTGCTGAACTCCAAGAGGCCAACGTGAGGCAAAATTGAATAGAAAAAGCCGGCGTGGCATGGCTCACGATTTACACAGTCTGTCAGGGGGGCCGACATGCGGCCCAGTGCTTCTTGGACCACGCGTAGTTTTTCCTGGACGCCACTGTCAAAGGCAGCAGCACCTGGCTGGCACGTGGCTAAGCCTCCCGGAGCTGTCTGTGGCGATATGTACTTTGGATTGATTTTCTCCTAATTTATCAAGTGGAAACCGCAGAGGCATCCCGGAGTGCTGTCAGAATTGCGCTCCATTTGTGGAGAACCGATGACGTGCTTAGCCACTATGTCAGAGACAGAACTGGAGATAGAGAGAGAGAGAGAAAGATAGAGAGGGGGGGGGTGAAGAAGAAGGAAAGAGAGGGAGAGAATAAAGGAGGCAGATAGAGAGTGAGATTGGGAGAACTAAAGGTAAATAGAAAAAAAGAGTGGGTTAGAGAAAGCCAGAAAGAGTGAGAGAGAGAGTGGCAGAAAGGAGGCAGAGACAGAAATAGGAAAGGACACAGAGTTTTGTCGATTTATCCCACCAAAGCAAGGGCCGGCAAGAGTAGTGTGTGCTGGAGTCAATGTCATGCTATTACCCACCCCTACAGTACATCGCTGTCTCCCCTCGGCTGTCTGTGTACATTCGCCTCGCCAACAGTGGGACAGCCACAGGAAGGTTAGCGTATGTATCGACTCCTTTCGGCTCCATGCTGTAATTTCTCTCGCTTGCAGGCATTTCCCAGCCCTTCCACATTGACCTGTTTGAGGACTACATCTACGGAACGGGGGTGAAGCACGACGTGTTCCGCGTGCACAAGTACGGCAAGCAGCCCGCGGAACGGCTGCAGCTGGGGATGGAGAGGCCGTCCACTGTCCTTGTATTCCACCGCTTCAAACAACAAGATGGTAAACAAACCTCCCACTCTCCATAGGCGGATACACAAGCATCCACAACAAATGAGCACATCCCATAATTCTCTTCTCCATTGTAATGTCATTAGTTTGTGTCTTTGTCTTCCTCAAAACAAACCCAGCAGGAAGGAAGCAGCACGAGGTCCCTGGCAGCTGCTTTGAATATTTCTCTTTCGCGTCACTGTTGTTCATCTTGGTTATTGATTTATTCATTTGTATCTTACTCAATGTTCTTCATTGGGGTCCAGTTGGCACGGTTCAGTGATATTTGCTGAAGGAGGAGACACCCTGTAGTGCCCTGTATCAGGTTGACCAGCAGGCATCAGCTGGTCTTAGATAAGACCTCGGGTCCACGGGCCTCCACAGAGATCACTTACACACTCTGTCACCCATGCCCGCCCAGACACACATACACACAAACAGATCCACACAGTGAGCACAGCACAGGTTGCATGGGTGTGGAATGGCCATCAGAGGCCATTTTTTTCTGGAAGCATACACCCACCCTCACATATACAAACACACACACACACACACACATGCGCATACACACACACAAATACATACACGCACACACCATGCTCACTTGGCACTCAATGAGCAGTTACATCTCCCCATGCCCCTAGCTGAGGCTGTGTCCTATCCTGGCCAGAAGTGAACCAGAACGGGCCCAGAGGTGTGTGTGTGTGTGTGTGTGTGCGTGCGTGTGCGTGTGTGTGCGTGCGTGTGCATGCGTGTGTGTGTGTGTGCGTGTGTGTGCATGCTAACTAGGATTACTATGCTCAACAGCCATGGAGAAGAGCTCTGCCTGGTCTAATTGTGGTGACAGCAGGAGTTTGAGCCATGCAGTTTTTATGTGTGTATGTATGTGTGTGTGTGTCTGTGTGTGTGTTCAACCTTGGCACAGCTTGAACTGCGGTGGAAAAAGCTGTGAAAAACCCTCCCTTCCCACATAGTTAGCTGTGGCCCCTCTAAATTGCTTTTTTTTTTTTTTTTTCACTTTTCTTTTTTTATTATTCTTTTTTTCCCAGTCAAGCCTTGTTTCCAGCTTCAGTTGTGTCTGTCTCTCCAGTGACCTACAGAGTCGGGTTTGTTTGTCGACACGCTCGGCAAGACCTAGCGCAGGGATCTTTAGCGCTTGGCTAAGCTCCCGCTAATGGCCCCTGTTGCGCCATTCCCCACCGCTTCATTAGCGCTGTACCCAGCTCAGCGCTGCGCTAGCGTTAGCTCCAGAGCGAGCATGGGGCTTTACTGTCACAGATGACGGGAGAGAAAAGAGCACAATTTGATTGAATCTTGCCTCAAAGCCCCTTGCCCCCCCCCCCCCCCCCCCTGCCTCTCTCAGAAGTTGGCCTTATTGCTGGAAGGGCTCAGAATAGGCATTCAAAGCTCAGTGCTGTACTGACAGTGATGTTCTCAACTGTGGAGTGCACAGGAACAATGGGCATAGTCACAAAATTACATTTTTTAGCTTACTCCACCTATCAGTACTTGCATTAAAAACTAAGTGAACTTGAGCTAGAAGCATTTAAAAACAGCATTTACTTATCAAATAGAAAATTAAACTTGTAAATTGCATTTTTTTTCATCATCTAATATAGCAAACAAATAACAAAACAAAGAATCAAACTGACCTGGGAATTTGCTATGCATGTTTAACATTTAGCCTTTTGACTCAATAGTGCCTCTTGTAGTCCATCTATGGCATTGACAAAAAGTCTCAAACCTAAGCTAAGTCATCTGAATTAACAAAAAAAAAAGTTTTAGTTTTGTGTTGTTTATGAAACATATTTTTTCTATACCTAGGAGTATACTCAGGATATTACTAGTATTATGTTTTGCGTGATGCTTATATATATATATATATTTGTCTTGGGCCAGGGTGATGTTCATTTAAGCAGGTTCATTTAAATCTTTCTTCTCTGTGTTCAGTCCTTCAAACTCTTTCCTGTTCACACCGTGCAGAGTGATATATGAAAATATATATCTAATTGCATATCATATCTCCTCTATGTCTGTGTGTGTGTGTGTGTGTGTGTATGTGTCTGTGTGTGTGTGTGTGGTGTGCGCACCAGTGTCAAACCCGTGTGCGAAGATGAGCTGTGACTTCATGTGCTTGCTCAGCCCCAGCGGTGCCACCTGCGCCTGCCCGGAGGGAAAGCTCCTCGTCAACCGAACCTGCACTGACACCAACATCGCAGGTACGCCTGGCACAACTTTTCACTTCTTCACACACTCCTCTCCTCCCTCCCTCCCTCCCTTCCTTCGTTCCTTCCTCTTACCTCGCCTGCTCCCCTCTGAGCTGTTGCTCTATGTCCTTCCACTGACATCGGGTCAATTTGTCACCACTTCGGCTCGTACTTCAGCTTTCAACGCTTTCTCTTTTCATTTAGGAGTCATCCCCACTCCCACTGTCCTCTCCTGCCAAACTCTACTCCCATGCATTTGACAGAAGTGTTTACACAGTCTTTCTCTACTTGTCTCTGAAACACACACACACACACACACTCACTCCGATCTCTGCCATCTCTGGAGTCAGTTTCATTGGACTGTGACAGGGATGGTGGTGGCAGTGTGTCCCATGAAATTTATTCTTTCTGTCTGAGACTGGTGCACTGTGTGTGTGTGTGTGTGTGTGTGTGTGTGTGTGTGCGGCTGCGGCTGCGGCTGTTGCACTGCAGTGCGTTCCCCAAACAGTTATCCCCTTACCACAGACTCAGATTCAGCATATCACCTAGCACCTCTGAAAATGACTTTCACTCTAACAAAAACACATTCAGCACACCATGTGCCGCACTGTAGCCCTGCATGTTATAGTGGGCTCTCCTATTGTGTGCTGTGGTCGGATGTGTTGCATGAGTATGTGTTGAGATGTCACTGTAAGGCAAAACGTACTCGTTTTTAACGAAACATAATGCCACACATTAGTCTACCACAGGCTACACTAAGAAAGATGCTCCACAGCATAGCCTATCCCAGTGCTGTGTTATATATTAAATGCCTGGTGCTGTCCTGTAAATGTCTGCTGCAATTGTGGAGAATGTAGTAAAGTCACAGCTGACTGCAGTCATTCTAACCCACACAGATGCGCGTGAACACACACATACATAGATACACACACACATTGAGATATACACACACACTCACACATCAAGGGCTTACTCACAGCAGCATAGCTCCAGTGTGCTCAAGGTCACTCATCTGCCAAAGAGACCAGTAAGGCTCCTGTCACGGCTGCCATACCTGATACGCTCCTCAGCACTCCACATATGTTCACACACCTCTGCGTGTGTGTGTGTGTGCGTGCTCAACAATGTAATTATCTGATGTGTGTATTATAATGTGTGTGTATTAATGTAGGTATGTGGCAAGAGATACAGTATGTGCATGTGTGTGTGCAAGAATTAGAGTGTGAATTATAATGTGTGTGTGTGTGTGTGTGCGTTAATGCAGGTATGTGTAAGAGAGAGTGAGGTAAGTGAGGGAGTATGTGCGTGTGTGTGTGTCTTGTGTATTAACAAGTTTGCATTAATGTGCATGTGTGCATTAGTATGTGTGTGTATATTAATGTGGGTGTGGGTGTGTGTGTACGCACAAATGTGAATCACTGTGTGTATAATAATGCTTTGTGTGTGCTCTCCTCCTCTGCAGGGGACCTGTGCCGTCCTGCGTGTGAGAATGGAGGCCGGTGTGTGACCAATGAGAAGGGAGAGTCTCGCTGTTACTGCTGGCCCAACTTCTCTGGGGAGAGGTGTGAAGTCAACCACTGCAAGGACTACTGCCACAACGGAGGCACCTGTTCCGGCTCACCGCTAGGTACGTGTGTGTGTGTGTATGTGTGTGGGCTTGTGTGTGTGTATGAGAGAGGTGTCAAGTCAACCACTGCAGTGACTACTGCCATAACCTGTTCTGGCATGCCTCTAGGAACATATGTGTGTGGGTGTGTGTCAATGTGTGTGTGTGTGTGTGTGTGAGAGAGAGAGAGGTGTGAGGTGAACAGTAGTTCACAGCAAGGACTACTGTTGCGGTAGGTGCACCTGCTCTGGCATGCCTCAAAGTGTGTGTGTGTGTGTGTGTGTGTGTGTGCATGTGTGTGCATGTGTGTGTGTGTGTGTGTGTGAGAGAGACAAGTATGAAGTGAACCACTGCAAACAGTATGGTCACAGTTGAAACTCCTGCTTTTACTTGCCTCTGGGTTTGTGTGTATGTGTGTGCTTCTCCGAATAACAAGATAATACAGAGAACAACTTTTTTCACATTCTCAAACAACTATCTTATGTAAATGACTCATTTTGTGTACTTTTACATTCTTGTATTTTGCACTTAAAAACCTGAAAATGAAATGTTGCCATATGCAAGAGAAAGTAACCCACATTATCAGTCTATCAGCTACTTAATGAGAGATGCTGCTTTTCTCATCCTCAGTAAGTATACACAGCAACTCAGCAAGTGTGCTCAGTAACTAAGTAATTGTACTCAGTAACTGACAAACGTGTACTCAGTAGCTCAGGAAGTATACTCAGTAATTTAGTAAGTGTACTGATTAGGTGTACTTGGTACCTCATTAAGTGTACTCAGTGAATGTACTTAGTAACTCATGAAGTGTACTTAGTAACTCAGTAACTACTCAGTAATTAAGTAAGTGTACTGATTAAGTGTACTTGGTACCTCATTTAGTGTACTACTGTAGTGTACTTAGTAACTGATAAAGCGTACTCAATAACTATAATCAATAGTTAAATAAGTATGCTCATGGAGTGTGCTTGGTACCTCAGTAACTCAGTTCATGTGCTCGGTAACTCAGTAAGTGTACTTAGTCCTGAGCAGAATATAAAGAGGGTGCAATTAAAGTCTTTGTTCTTCAGGATCACTGATCACTGACACTTGTAATTTGATACTGAACAGACAAAGGATCATTTAATTAGCCCACTTTTTTAGCTGTCTGGACTTTCCTGAGGATGCCTCTTGCTAGTCTCCCTCTCTACTGAAGTGATTGGCACTTAATGGAGCTCATTAACCGTATCATATGATGAAACGATGCTGTGCTATTTTAAAATGTCCCTGGTTCACGTGAAGTCAGGTTAAACGCTGTGGGCTTTGTCAACGTATTTGTGCCGTGTAAAAACCACACACAATGCACAAAGCCAATAATTGTAAATGGTGTGAGAGGGAAATTATTGTTTGAGGTAATGTAGTATCTAATTTAATATGCCCCGACCCATGAAATTGTACAAGCATGATTGGAAATGGTTCCATTCCAAGTGTCCATATTCTGGAACATTCTACTTTTTTTTATTTAGTTTTTGTAATTTGTCACTGGAAATTTTTTTTTTTACTAATGCAAAAAGATGATATATGACAGCTACAACAGTGAGAATGAAAATAAGTCTTAATGTCCTTGCCGTAAATATGCAGATGCCATTAGTGTGGGACTGACAGTCTCACCAAAGTTTTTTTTTTTACTTGCACTTGGCATGACGGCACTGGCAGCCAGCGTTGGTTGGTGTGGAGGCAGCTTGGGGCTTGAGAGTGTAATCTCGTCATGCCCGCTGCCCCAAACTGATTTCCGGAAAGCCCAGGGCACAGCTGGTGCTAGAGAGATGTGTGAGTCAGAATGCATTGTGCCACTGCCACCCCTCCAAAACACACGCACACACACGCACAGTCACTCTCACACACACACTACCCATATACACACTGAAACTACAGAGCTGAGTTAGACATCGGAACATGTGACTGCTGCTTTGGTCCCATAGGGCTTAGAGAGAGAGATAGAGAGGAAGACAGAGAGGGGTTGAGAGAGAGAGAGGGAGGATGAAATAGAGACAGAGGGAGAGAGAGAAGGGGGAACACAATGCACTCAGGAAGCGTGGCACGGGGGGAGAGAACACAGCGCTCCGCTGCCACTCTGGTGGAGAAGGGCAGTGGTGCTTGTTGAGGGCATCCACACAAGTGACAAAGGGGAGAAAACACCACAGCACCAGAAGTGGAGCCTGCCAGGAATCTCAGCTGGGAATCGGTGTAATGATTAATCACTATTTTATGCAATCCCCATAAGCAGGGGGGTCAGCAAAGACGGGGGAGAGAGAGAGATGAAAAGTGGAAGAGAGAACAAGAAAGATCGAAGAAAAAAAGAAAGATGGAAAGGCTTGCAAAAAGGAGAGATACTTAGAGATAAATAAGGCACAGAGAAACATTTAGAGGTAAAAGAGACGGAGAGAGGGAGGGGGAACAGAAAGAGAGAGAGTAAAAAGGCAGAGAGATAGTGATAAAGACAGAGAAAAAGAGCAGAGTGGATGAGAGAGAAAAGGGGGGGGGAGCGGTGGAGAAGAGAGTGTGCACCTGTGTTGAATACAGATAAAGGCAGAAGTCTTGGAGACAGAAAGGAGAGGAAGAGGACAGCATTTGTGCATTTGTGTTTAGAAGCAGCCATAAGCACCTCTTCACCCTTCCTTTGCTGCTATTTTCCCCTTTTACTCTAAACACCCAGTGAAAGAAGTGACAAAAAAAAAAAAAGAAAAAGAAGGTGAAGGTGAGCGTGAAAGGTGGTGATTGTTTGCATTTTGTGTGTTTGTGTGTGCTTGTGTGTGTGCGTTCATGTTTGTGTAGCAGTGTACCACAAACATCTAATGTGCCATTGAACCCCCAAGGCCGTGTCACGAGGTATTTTGCCGTGCAGTGAATGGCTACAGCTGTACAGCTACAGCGTTGGCTCCAAAAGATAGCAGAACACGGCAATGTCAGCAGCACAGAGAAAGACCCAATGGTGTGGCCATCAGGACAGAGGAAGGTCATACAAGCACAGTACATCCTTGCCACAGGGCCATCTAAGAAATGTAGCAATGCAAAGCAATATCAGAAGCACAGGAAATGACCCTGGCCCAGCTTTGTGGCATTATATTCCATTTGTTAGCAAGGCCATTGCCTTGAAGTACAGGTACAGAGTCAGGGGGGCATTACAAAAGAGGGGAGTTACTGTCTGCAGTCCCTGTGGAAACATGCAGTTATGGAGGAGCATTAGCAGTGATGGATTATGTGTTAGACGCAGGCTAATCAAGTGTATCTGATTAGCATTAAAAACCTACTACTTCTTTTCTCCACACTGCTTAAAAAACACATTATGAAACTATGCAAAATTCAAGCATATTATTCAATGGGAGAGTTCAGCCCAGGTTGTTCAGAAAGTTCAAACTGCTTTTTTTGTGATAAAGGTGATCTTTTTGTGAGGGAAAACTGTGGGTAAAGTCTTAAAAAAGAGAAAAAAAGCTCTCTTAACACAAAAAGCCTTTGTTAGGATTTATCATGGGATGAGTTTGCTTTTACGTCACTAATGATGTGTTATGGCAATAATAATTTTTCACAATAGGAGGGAAAACACAAGTTTAGGCTATTCCACACTAGAAGCACTAAATCCATGTGCTTACCATGTTCAAAGAGGCCAATGGTACAAACAGCCTTCTTTCTCAATCTTTCTCAATTCCCAACATGTCTTTTTCTTATTTGGTAACTTTAGCATATTTCTCTCCTCTCACAGCAGTGCAGTATTTGCATTGCACTATTCACACATTTTTGTGCAGTGTTTTTAGCACAGCATTGTGTTTTGAGTCTGCTGCCACGAAGCTGTAACAGGAGGGAGAGAAATGGCATCACAGGTAGACAGATTTCTGCCAGGCAGTGGTAAGGAGCTGTCTTCCTGCAGCATTTTTTAATTTTTATTTATTTATTTGCAGCTAGTACTGTGAAGTGGTGTGGTATGGTTATATGAAAGAGGTATGTTTTTGTAGTGTTCTTTTTCGCTCAACTTGCCAGGTGTACATCTCTGCAGAAGAGGAGGAGGCCTTGAAGATGATCCCCGCTTGCCAGAAGGGCTACGAGGCGGACCGCAGTTGTGTTATTATTATCCGTCTGTATTTTTAGGGGGCTTCTTTCAGGCCAGGGTGAAGACTGGTGCAGTTAACACATTTTCCGAGGCAGGAGGCTTTGCTTTGAATGAACGGATGGATACGTGCGAGAAACAGGGCAGCTGGCGCCAGATACATTCTCACCATTCTACCACTTTTTTTTCTTCTTCTTCTTCTTCTTCTTCTTCTTCTTTTTTTTGCTTTGAGCAGGAGTATGCTAAAATACTACCTCTTGAAAGTGTTGATTTATGCATAACACTCTGCTAGACCCTCCCAGACTCTCTCTCTCTCTCTCTGTCTCTCTTTCTCAAACACACACACAGACACTCATACATCTGCACCCACAAGACACACACACACTCACTTTTCAACACAAAAACTCCCAATCTCTCTCTCTCTCTTTCACCCTCTCTCTCTCTCTTTCTCTCTCTCTTTCTCTCTCTCCCTGGCCACCTGTGAGTACTTTTTTTTGCAAGGCCATAAATCCTCTCTGAATATATGCCTTGTCATTAATATGCAAGCGAATGCTTTTTGCTGTTTTGATATTCATTTTTCATTAGTCATCGGAGCACTTCTAAAAGGGGGTGAGTCGTGTCACTCTCCTGCTTTCTCCCGCCTTTATTTCCCCGAAAAAAGCGACGAGGACATGAGCCGAAGCCACCGGCTCCGATGCTCTCAGACACGTAGCGTTAAATAATGGAGAGGTGGCCTTTAGAAGCGTTGAGCCCTCTGGTTCATTTGGAGACGAAGGAATGTCAGCGCAGGCTGGAAGTGAAATTAAAAAAGAGACAGCCACCGTGGATAGCAGATCTGAGCAGGCCAATGAGCATTGAAAACACACACACAGAGACATACACACATGTTGAGACAGATGGGGAGCCAGGAGTGTGACGGGACCATGCTTAATGTTTTGCCATCCTCAGACGTCCAGAGAGATGGTAGCGGCAGCAGATGTAGGACCTCTGCTTCACTCATCACCGGTTCCACTTGGAGGAATGGCATTGGGAGCCGTCAAGAGTAGTCAAGCAACTTGCAGAATACACGAACACTCATTTGGTTAAATCAGTTAGTTTGTTTCTTTTGTGTGTGTGTGTGTATGAACATGGCGCAGTGAGATTTCTGGCAGTAATGAAACTTTATTCTCCATTTATTTTAATTCTGTCTGAGTGTGTGTCTGTGTATTTGTTTGTTTTTATTTAATATTTTCATGTAAATGTTACCAGTGCATTGGTACAGATACTGTACAGTATTCGTTTGCATCAGTGTAATAGATAGCTGTGGACGAGCAAGGTCCTCAGTGTCCATCTCTCATGTGAGGAGGGCAGAGCTGTGAGCTGTATTAGTGTAATGGCATGTCTCTCCTAACA
Organism: Coilia nasus; assembly: GCA_027475355.1. Classification (NCBI taxonomy): domain Eukaryota; kingdom Metazoa; phylum Chordata; class Actinopteri; order Clupeiformes; family Engraulidae; genus Coilia; species Coilia nasus. The sequence continues at coordinate 26,987,705 of CM050220.1, read as the reverse complement.
GCACTGCCCATGTAGAGCTGCACTGACTAATGCACACAGGAATGACTGAAAGGCCAAAGAAACATGCTCTTTGTGGATCAGACCAGCTGTGTGTGTGTGTGCGAAACACAACAGATGTGGTGTGTTAATGTGTGTATGAGCGTGTCCACTTTAGACTATGTCTGTGTGTGTGATCATGTGCGTCTTGTGTGTCATGTGTGAAAAGGTGTGTGTGAATGTACATGTGTTCATGAGAGTTCAAGAGAAAAAGTGTGTGTGTGAGTATTACGACTTCTCCCACAAGGAACCAGCTTTTTTGCAATAGCTTATTCCTGTCTATTTCCAACACCTGTTAATGACCAGGCAGTGATTGCTCTAAGACAGGCAGAGTGAGGGGATTTGTCAGATGGAAGGTTGCAGTAGCAAGACCTGGTAATAAAAGCTATTCTGGGAGTGGGGCACAAGAGGATGGATGGGTGGATAGATGGATGGATGGAAGGAAGGAAGGAAGGAACTAGTTAAATAGACTGCTGGATTACCTTAAATTTGAAAAGATATTACAACTAATATAAGTGGCAGTGTCTTTCAAGCTGTTTGTGGACAAGCATTTAGTGGACTGCAGCAGTCGGAACAGAAGCCTATAACGTTTACACCACATCCACACAATTTTCTTGGAAGAAAATCTGCCTCTTTGTGGTTCCAGTGTACAGTATTTCATTTTTCAATTTCAGTCAGTGCCACAGGGTTGAGCGTGGCAGCGCGGTGCAAGATGAATTCTGGCGGTAATGAAACTTCATTCCCTATTTACTTTCCGCTGCGACTGGGTTGGTGGAGGTTGCGAACATTTCCAGAAGACTACCCCATGAGGTTTGCCTTCCTGGAGGTAGATTAGAGGTAGCCAGTCTTGGTCTGAGCACAACAAACATTTTAACAAGGCAGTCACTTTGTCAAACAGGATCAACATCTCTTTAAAGAGAGGGTGCTCAAGTCAAGCAATTTAGATGCCCTTCCAGCTTGGCTAAAACGTTATCAGACTAATCCCCCTGACTCTCCTTCTCACTATATTCTACTTTTTTCTGCTCGTCTTACCTCTTCTCTACCCCTCCCTTCCTTCTCTTCATTCTTCCCTCTCTACTTTGCCTCTCTTGCCTCTCATGACTCTTCTGTCCTCTCACCTCTCCTCCCTCGTCTTTATACTCCTCTATCTTCTCTCATCTCTTCTCCTTACTGTTTTCTTCTTCCTCCCATCTTCCCTTCTTTTACCTCTCCTCATCCCCCACCCTCCTTATACTCCTCTACACCATTCTTATATCTTTTTGTCAATTTCTCTCTGCTCATCTTCTCCTCATTTCCTGTCCTCTCCGCTTCACCACACTTATCTTCTTTCCTGTTCTCAATCCCTCTCTTCTCTTTCATTTTCCTCACCTCCCTTGTCTTCCTTTACATCCCCTCTTCTCCACTTTTTTTAATTCTAACCTCTCTGCTCATGTCTTCCCTTCTCTTCTCCCCTTCCCTCCTCTTCCCACCCCCTCTCTCTCCCTCCCTCCCTCCTCTCTCCTGTCTCTGTTGTGATGTGCAGGGAGGCCGACGTGTCGCTGTGCGCAGGGCTTCTCGGGGCCTCAGTGTGAGAGGAGCGTGTGCGACGGCTACTGCCTGAACGGCGGCACGTGCGACGTGAGCCTGGGCAACCAGCCCGTGTGCCGCTGCCTGGCCGAGTACACCGGGGACCGCTGCCACTACCGTGAGTCCCTCCCCTCCCGCCCCCACGTCTCCCTTTCCCTCTCTGCCTCAGCCTCAGCCTCAGCCACTGCCAGCCCACTGTTGGCAATTTCCTCTCATTTTCGTCAGCATTGCCATTGCCCCGGTGTCTTGCCTGCGTGTGTGTGTACATGTCTGTGTGTGTTGTCATTGCCCAAGTGTGTGTGTGGGGGTGTGTGTGTGTGTGTGTGTGTGTTGTCATTGCCCAAGTGTCTTCCTCTCACAACAGGCACACAGTGGCCGGTAGGTGCCTGCAGGCAACAGCGATCACACTCATGATTAAGGGCTCTTCCAACAGGCACACACACACACACACACACACACACACACACTCACTCACACACACTCAATTAAGGACTCTTCCAACAGGCAACTACAGGGCAGCAGAAAACAGGAAAAGCATTATAATCAGCACACGACTATAATTTAGCATACGCTTACAGCACGCTGTACATCAGTGGTAATGAATTATGAGACAGGCAGTGACTGTGGGGTTTTTAATTAGGTTCTCCTCATCAGGAAATTGCACCGTGGTCGTCTTTGACTGTCCGGTTGGAGGCCAGTGAGCTGGCAGCAGTCGTTGGGACCATTAGCATGGCCACAGCACGGACACGAGAAATGACCTTAAGGACGTGTGAATGGCAGTGTGAGAGTGTCAGAAAGGACCGTGCTCCAACATGCCCTCACGCTGACAATCAGGGCCTCCGTCTGCCATGTCAACATGACTTACATGCTCTAATGATTTCCCCGTGTGGGAGCAATGATGGTGCAAATATGAGATTTATGATTAGAAGTAGTTGAAGAAAAGAAGTAAAAAATGTTTTCTGTTAGTGCCCTTCTCATTGAAACTTATTTATGGAACTTAGTCTTATTACTGTTATCATTATTAGTTATTAGTTGTAGTAGTAGTACTGGTAGTAGTAGTAAAAGTATTTTTACTTGATAATGGTTAAAAATGTGTTTTGTACTTTGTTCAAAATACCATCACCACATGACTGCATAACCAGACCATTTCCCTGTGTGGTAATGCACTTCATCTCACCTGTTTTAAGTTTAGTTTGAGGTTTTAGTGCATTGCACCCATGTGAGCAAATATGGTTTTCTCTTTGTATGCGATACCATAAACCTGGCGATTTTGCAGTGCTCTTGCTGTGCACATAATGAAAAAAGCAGACACACTGTCTGAGTTTGGTCACGGACTTATGGGTTCAGACTCATCTGGCTTGTGTGTGTGTGTTTTCCTGGACAGACATCTGTCACCACTACTGCGTCCACTCCAAGGCGTGTACGCTGTCCAGCACGGGCCACGTGGAGTGTGTGTGCCCCACCCAGTACGAGGGCCTGCGCTGCGAGGTGGACCGCTGCCAACGGTGCCAGGGCGCGCCCTGCATAGTGGACCACGAGTCGGGGGATGTCTCGTGCAAGTGAGTGCACATCACACACACACACACACACACACACACACACACTCCTGCATAGCCCACCGTGAGTCAGGTGACGTCTCTTGCAAGTGAGCGCACATCTCACGCACACACAAACTCACACTCCTGCATAGTCCACCGTGAGTCAGTCGACGTCTCGTGCAAGTGAGTGCACATCACACACGCACACACACACACAGACACTCCTGCATAGTCCACCGTGAGTCAGGTGACGTCTCGTGCAAGTGGGTGCACATCTCACGCACACACTCACACTCCTGCATAGTCCACCGTGAGTGAGACAACGTGTCGTGCAAGTGAGCGCACATCTCACGCACACTCAAACTCACACTCCTGCATAGTCCACCGTGAGTCAGGTGACGTCTCGTGCAAGTGAGCGCACATCTCACGCACACTCAAACTCACACTCCTGCATAGCCCACCGTGAGTGAGACAACGTCTCGTGCAAGTGAGCGCACATCTGACGCACACTCAAACTCACACTCCTGCATAGCCCACCGTGAGTCAGGTGACGTCTCGTGCAAGTGGGTGCAGATGCCTCCACTATGGAGATCACAACCTGAGAGAGCGTGAAGAAATGATTGCATGGGATTTGAGTGAACGCAGGTGGTTGTGTGTGTCTTTGCATGCTGCTTTCAGTGTCACTTATTGATAACGACGGTGTTGTGAAATATGTGTTGAAATGTCTGAGGTGTGTTCAGCAGCATGTGTCCCGTAAGCATGTGTGTTGTACATGTTCCTGCATGCATGAGTTCTGTGTGAAAGTGTTCATTAAATCATGAACACAGGCGCATGGGTTATATAAAAGACTGTGGCACCTAACACACACCATCAGTTATCAGCCCACACACTTAGTCTCACACACACACGCATGATGTGATGGAACACATGAGTCAACTAAACCACACATTGACACACACACACACACACACGTCAGCACTTCATCACGCATCAACATACAAACACATTGAAACAAGGAGTCACCCAGTTCATGTGTCAACACACACACAAGAGACCAGTCAGAGGCCAGTTATCTGGTCCACACACACTCAAACATCAGGGCATGTTTCCTAGTATGTGCGCGCACACATACATTAGACCATGAAACACCTAGCAGTCTTGTCTTTATACTGGTCATACTGTGGAGCCTCAGCCCCACCCCCTCAGTACTACCCGAGGCCTATAGCCCCACATCTGACATCGGCCCACGTGCGGCCCACACGTGGCTCGGCTGTGGCTGTGATCCGCACCAAAGGCCTGCCTGCCTACCTGCCCGCCTCACCCAGGCCCCTCCACTGTGGTTTCCCCTCCCTTAGCTGCACCAATGGCAGGATCGCCTCCAGCTGCCAGCTGTGCGACGGCTACTGCTACAACGGCGGCACCTGCCACCTCGACCCCGAGACCAGCCTGCCCTTCTGTCAGTAAGTAGCATCACCATGGCGATGGCTGTTTGCCCACTCTTGTGTCGTCCTTACTCACTCTCTTGCGTCTCCTGTCTTAATTGGAGGTGTTTTAGTCAAGTTGGTCTGTGCTGTTCAAAGTCTTTGTTTTTGTCTGTGTTTTGTTTGGCCTCCTGTGCTTTGGCCATCAGCAGGAGTTGTGTGTATGAGATGGTCAGGGTGTGTTTGGTGTGTTTTCAGAAGTCTGTTTTGGCCAGATTCTTCTGCAGAGGGCAGGGAGAAATGAAAGATCTCAAACAGCAGAGAACCACAGACAACCAAACGCAATCCTCAGATACCCCCTGGTGAAAGAAGTAACAGAGAGAGAGAAAAGAGATCTCTATATGCATTATATAAAAAAGGAAAGAAAAAGAATTGAAAAACAGCAGAGGGAGAAAGGAGCAAGTGATGGAGGGAAAGACATAGAGATGTATAGTTTGAACAAGGAATAAAAGAAATATATAGTGTGTAGAGCAAAGAAGAGAGAGGGGACATACGATGAAAGGATATTTGAGCAACGGAAGAAAGGTAAGAGGAGAGGAAGAGTGGGGTGAAAGACAGAAGGAGTTTGAGATGGAGGAGTTGGGGTGTCCCCCACACCTGCCTGAGCTGAGAATCAGTATGCAGCACCTGGAGATGGTCAGGGACTTGAAAGAGCATGGCAGCACACACACACACACATACACACACATACACTCACATACTTAGTAATACACACATGCACACACATAAACACAAAATCCCCCTCCTGGTAGAGACCTGTGTGCCCTATCTGTTCCCTAGAGATGCTCTCTCTAATGTGCACAGTCTCCCAGGACTGCTGCAGGAGCGCAGCACAGCTCATAGACATGCAGGACATTTAACACACACACACAGACACACACGCACACACACACACACACACACACACACAGAATCCCCTCATATTGTGAGCCCAGGCTGTAAATCAACTCCTGGCCTGCCATCTTCATTGTCATCATCTGGAACAGGTGCGTGTGCGTGTCCATGTGTGTGAGTGTGCGTGTCCGTGAGTGTGCGTGTGTCTGTGGTGTGTGTGAAGATCCCACATGTGCAGGTGTTTGGTGTGGTCCCCCTCTGTGACCGGGTATTCTCACAAGCACACTTAGAACTCCTTAAGGAGTTGCACTGGGAGGTTGTAAACATGTTTCATTCATTCTGTTATTCAACCGTTTGTTCACTCATCTGTTTGTTTGTTTTTTATTTATTCAGGTTATGAATTTGCTCAATGCTTTTTTTTTTTTTTCCATGAAAGTTATCACATTCATTTATTTGTTGATTCTCTGAAGCATTTGTCATTGGCTCTGTCTGCCCCAATACTGAGCACTTGCTATCTGACCACCTCTACATTCCTTATTAAACATGGATGAGCAGGCAAGATCATTTAAAAACAGCACACCTCTACTTTGCCCATCCCCTCCCCTCTAATTATGCACAGACTACCGTGTGAGAGCCTCAGCAGCGTTTTAAGAGCGCGACGTGTTTCCCGCTAATCGAAATGCACGCCAGCTGCTTGCTCTCGTGCAGCACAAAGGATGGGCTTTTTTCCCTTCTTCCTCTAAATGCTTTTCAGACATCTACATTCATCTAAATAATTGCCTCTTTACCTTCGTTATTCTTGTTCTACGCTTATTTTCCTGACCTTGGTCGAAAGAGTGGGCAAGGCAATAAATTGCTGGGAGCTTACAAAGGAATCCATTTGTATGCAGATTGCTTCGTTGTTGGGAAGATGGTGGGGCCTAATTATTTGGCCCGTTTTTTTTGTGTCATTAGATGAGGCTAAGGGATAAGTGTAGTAGATTATCTCAATATGGTCACAACAGCACCTCTGCTTTATCTCAGCATGGCCTCAGCACTGTCTTAATGTATCTCAGACTATCTGGGCATATGTACCTCTCTCTCTCTCTGTCTCTCTCTCTCTCTGTCTCCCTCTCCCTCCCCCTATCTCTCTCCCTCTTAATATCTTGTCTGTTCATTCCCCTCTTTCGGTCTCATTCTCTGTCTGTCTCTCTCCCTCTTTCTCTCTCTCTCTCTCTCCCACCTACCACGTCGCAGACACATCACGAAAAGCTCTTGTCTATAAACAAAGCTCTCAAGACACAAACAAACAAATAAAGGGATGGCCAAAACATGTAAGACCATGCACACTGCTACCTCAATCTCCCACTGTTCTCAACAGATCAAAAGAGAATGCAAAAAAAAGTTCAGATTTTTCCCCTTTTATTCATTCTATTTCTTTAGTTTCTCTCCTCCTTGTTTCCATTTCCTACTTTTATTCTTTCTTGTCTTTAGTCCCCACCCCACCGCCACCACCACCTCCATTTGGACAGCACAAAAAAGACATTCTCCCTGCTAATAGCATGTTCTGTGTGTGAAGCCAAGCAGATTTGGCTCAGCGTGTAGCCGTCAGCTTTGGTATTGGTTCTGTCCGCTCAGGGTCCATTTCACCTCTTCACCGTCTGCTTAGCTGGCACAGCACAGCATCTCCTGGTGGGCTCCACCGACACACACACACACACACACACACACACACACACACACACACACGCACACACAAAGACAAAGTAATAACAAAACCAGACACAGGTGATAGTAAGGACTTTGTGTGTGTGTGTGTGTGTGTGTGTGTGTGTGTGTGTGTGTGTGTGTGTGTGTGTGTGTGTCTGTCTCAGATTGTGTGAGTGTACATGCCTACTTGTGCATGTATCTATGTGTGTGTGCGTGTGTGTCTGTGTGTGTGAGTGTGCATGAGTGCATATGTGTTTATATATGGTAATTAGTTTGTTGATTTCCAGCATAATTTGTCAAATGGGAACATTCCAGTGTGTGTGTGTGTGTGTGTGTGAGATTGAGTAGTGTTTTAGGAAATGCAGACTCCATCCTGACTGAGCAAACTGCTGGACTGTGAGATTGTGTCGTGCTGTCATTTCTTTTCTGTCCTTTCTTGTTCTTTTCTTTCATTTCCTTTTTCTCTGTGGCTGTTATCTTCTTTATTGCTCTCGTGTGTGGCGTCTCACTGCCGTCCCTGCAGCTGCACGGGTGCGTTCAAAAACCAGCGGTGCGACGAGCGGGCCAACCCTTGCGATCACTACTGTCAGAATGAGGGGATTTGCACGTTAACTGCCTTTAACAAACCCAGCTGCAAGTAGGTCTCAGCATATCTGTCTCTTCTTTTTCACTCCACGTTTTTTCCTTCCTCAGCATCTCTCTCTCTTCTTTGTCTCCTTCTGCTGGCCACTCTGTCTATCTCTCTCTCTCTCTCTCTCTCTCTCTCTCTCTCTCTCTCTCTCTCTCTCTCTCTCTCTCACTTCATACCTCTCTTTTATCCAGACCTCTTCTTCTCCCTTCCCGTCTTTCTCTCTCTCTTGCTTTCTCGCTCTCTCTCTGCTCTCTCTCCCTTTCAGACCTCTTCTTCTCCCTTTTTGTCTTTCTCTATCTCTCTCCCTTTCTCTGTCTCTCCTTCATCTTTTTCCTCTCTTTATCTCTCGCCTAGCACTTCTATCCTTCTACCGTCCTCCTCCTGACTCCCTCTCTCTCTTTCTCTCTCTTGTATAGTCCAACAAACGCCCTGTCCTGTAAAGAAGGCTTTCTGCTTGCTCCCCATAGTACACATCCTGTCAGCATGGGTCTTGTTCACTCTCCCTGCTGCTCCTAACTCGTATGCTGTCCCAGTTCTGCCATTTCTCCTCTCCCACCTGGACATGCATCACACCCCACCTGCTTACCGGACACACACATAAACACCAGCTCCTTACACTGGCATCTTCTTGTTTACTTATGTGTATGTCTCTGTTTGTGTGTGATTTCTTGTTTTTTTATTTACATTTTTTCTCTCTGTGTATGTGTCGTCCGTGTGTGTGCATCTGAATGTGTTTGCATGTGTGTTTGGTGATATGTATTTGCAAGCGTGTTTGGCTGACTGTTTTTGTGTGTGCGCGTTTGTGTAAGTATTAAATGAACCACAATGCACATTCCTCTACCATGCACACATACTTTAAACACCTGTAACATTGTGTAGCCACTAACTTTAGCAAATCATGCCGTTTGCATCCTCCACAGTGGTACAGCTGTAGGGGGCTAGCATCATAACTAGCATCAGCTGCACCTCTCCTAGCTCTGCTGTCAGATTAGCCATGCTAAACACACACTGCCTTGGAGGCCCTGGGGCTGGAGCTGTTCTAGTGTGGAGCCACCTGCCACACGTGCAGGTTCACCATCCTCAAGGCCAAGATGCTAAAGGCTATTGGCGAATCCCACTGCAAACTTAGTGTGACGTCTCTCTGCTCATACCCTCCCCCTCATCCAGGATTCTCATCCTCTTTGTCTGGATGTCTGCTTTGGCAGAGCACCCCTCATGTGTGGCCTCGGAACCTCACTGTCAACAGCTTATGTGTTCTTTATTGATTGATTGATTGATTGATTGATTGATTGATTGATTGATGCTTTATTCCAGACTCAAGGTCCATCCCCACAAAGTACAAAGAACAATCAAGTCAACACAGAACAGACAAATAAAAAAGGATAACAGACAATCACAATATAAAAACAAATCATTACAGACAGCACACAAAATTAAAAACATCTAATGTTTCAAGAGACACTTATACCAGTGCTTCCAATACAGAGATGTGCAGCGAGTGTCACTGTATACCATACTTACTAGTGCCACAACATTGTGGTTTTTTGAGTTATTCAGCCTGCAGATGAATCTGTACATTATATTTCTCAACACTGCATTCAGTGTATTAACTCCAGCACTCACAGCTCACTCGCACTTGTCCATCTGGGCCTTTTTAGAAGTATCCTCAGCGCATTATTGTAAGCCACTTGTAATCTCTGGAAGCTGGATTTTTTATAGTTTAACCATAAATGTGCAGTATATAGAGGTGAACAATACGCTTTAAAGAGAGTCAACTTCACATTATCAGAGCAGTTACCAAATATTCGTGCCAATACATTTGCTTGCACACACAACATACGGCACTGACGATAAATATCCTCATCATCTGTCAGTTGGTCTGTGATGACATGTCCCAGATATTTCACTTCCCTACAGATGTTTAGGACCTTTCCCGACAGTATAAAGTCAGGAAAAGTCATATGTTTATCTTCTATGGTTCTGCAAATCATGAACCAGGAATGTCTTATTGAGATACTCTATCTGTTCTGTTTACAAGCCTTAGTGAAAATAGACAGAAGACAGAAACCAAACAAAAGATACAAGTTAAGACATGTCAGTTAACTATCAACCAAGACACAGAGCAAACAAAAATCACCAAATAAGGTATACAGAAAAGCTGTTAATTAAAATCATAGACTTTGTTTTGTGAGAATTCATTTTAGAGGTTTTTTTAAAAAGCCATGAGAGATTAATTACACTCTATTTGTAAGTCAATTCCAGATCTGTATACCCTTGGTCACTGTCACATTCCCCATTGCATCCTTCTCACGCGTGTCACATAATTTCACTGCAGACAAACCACCAGACATGCACTTGCATACCAGAACTGTGTTCTGACTGTACTGTAAAAAAAAGGAAAATGAATGGCGGAAAAGTGTTTTTGTGTGTGTGTGTGTGTGTGTGTGTGTACTCAGGCTGTGTGTATATGTGTACCCAGGCTTTGTGTGTTTTGTATTTCCACAGAAGTCCCAACTAGACCCACACATTATGCGTGACCTTGTGCATCTACATGCTATTCAGTGTCGCATCAGAGCAACATGTAGTCAGATGTGTCACCTGCATGTTTACAGAACCATGGACTAACTCTTGAAATGCACTGACTAGTTCACTGACTAGACGGCAATGTGACATACGCATGTGTGAGAGGTTGTTATGCTGCATGATCATGTTTGGAGCCCACTGTGTGGTGCTTAATCTGCCGTATGAATCTGCTGCTGTATGTGTTGTGTGGCTGTCTGGATGTGTCAGACTGCATATTTACACATGTGTGCATCCGTGTGTGTGTGTGTGTGTGTGTGTGTGTGTGTGTGTGTAAACCAGTAGTACTTTGTATTTACACTTATGTGTGTGTATGTTTTGTTCATAGGTGTTCAGCAAACTGGTCAGGTACGCAGTGTGAGAAGCCTGCACCCAAGAGCAGCCGCTCTGACAACATCAGTGGCAGTGAGTATAGAGGGCCCATACACACAGCAAGCACATAATCTCTGATACACACAGATGCACACACGCGCACACAGACGCACACATGCACACACGCAGTCCCGTCTACAAACATACAGTAGATCCAAAACACACAAACACACGTGCACTTACACTGAAACACACATGCGCTTATACAGACAGACACACACAAACTCAAGTTGTCATACAGTATGTGAAAACCGTACACACACTCACACCCATACATCGAGAAGAACAAACACACTCTCTCTCCTCTCGTTCATGCACATTGTTACAGCCAGCTTACTGAACCGCAACAAAAAAACGGGAGACAGACACGACTTGAAGTTTACTGGTATTTTCAGTTTATTCTATCAAAGTGTCTAGGGGATGAAATGCCACGGTGCATGTCTGTGTGAAGCAATCAGGAGGTGGATGTAAGCGTGCGTGCGGAGTGTAGGCAGTGTAGCCTTGAAGAGAGGGAGGTGGAGAGGTGCTCTTTCGACAAGAGCGGAAACCAACTATTTAACACTCAGCACTGCCGACAGGTGCGTGCTGCTCAGGTGCCAATCAACAACACCGCTGCAGCCAGTTAGCGCATGTGTGGCCACCACACAGAACACACACCTAAAGGTCTGCAGTGGCTTGCAACAACATTCTCTGGTCATAAAGAGGTATTGTGAAGGCGCAGACTGTTGTCCGTGATAGAGGTACCCATCCCTTTCTGAGTTGAAACGTGCTCCTCTCTCAGGCTAAGGCTGTCGTTCGCAGACAGGCAAGCACGCAGGCAGGTCGGAGACCTTTTTTTTCAGGCGCCTAGTAGACATTTGCACTGATGTGATTTAGTCTCGCAGCCTCAGCGCTGACATTTGGCCATGGATTTGGGCGATGTACTGTGTAGGAGACTCTTTTACATCTATCTGTCTCATTCTCTCTCTCTCTTTCTAGTTATCTTCCTTTCTCTCCCTCACTCTTACTCCCCCTTCCACTGTCTGCCCCTCTTTATGTTTTTGTCTTTCTTTTTCTCTCTCTTTCTCTCACGCCCTCTCGCTCCCTGTCTGTTTCCCTCGCTCTCTCTTCCCTCTGCCTCTCTGCCCATTACTCTCTAACATATTGAGGGAAGATGTTTCTCGACTCACCACTGGGAGCTGAAGGCATTGTGATGAAGGCAAATGATGAAGCGCCAATGGGTGTTTCTAATGTTCTATTCCACACCCGCACACTGGAGTCAGACAGACAGACAGACACACATCAGCACGCACAAAGACACACCCACAGATGCGCTTGAGAGCTCTTTGGCTCCAGTGCTGATGGAGAAATGTCATGCCATGTGAATCACTGTTGTGCAGGTGGCACCCAGTTTTATATCCCTATTACATCTGACAATGCCCTATCTATGACTGAGGTCCTCAATTGTCTAAATGACATTCGGTGTTGGATGTCAAGGAATTTCCTTCAGTTAAAGTTCTCCTGTTTGGCCAGCCTAATCAGGTTTTAGATCTGAAGAATATGTTAGGCCCCTTGTCTCCCTATCCCAGTGTAGTTAAAAACCCTAGCATCTACTTTGATAATTCCCTGAATTTTAAAAAAGAAATTAGTAATGTGGTTGAGGGTAGCTTTTAGAACTTAGAATGATTGCTAAAATGAAATCATTTTTAAGATTAAAGGATTTTGAAACTCTCATTCATGCTTTCATTACATCAAAACTACATTATTGCAACTTGCTGTATACAGGCCTCACTTAAACTGCTTTTGGCAGATTACAACTTAGACTCCAGAATGCTGCCAGCCTTTTAACTGGTCCTAAAAAAAAGAGAACACATTACTCATGTTTTGGTGAAGCTGCAGTGGCTGCCAGTTAGATTTAGAATAGATTTTAAAATCCTGCTGTTTATTTGTAAAGCCTTGTGTGGTTCAGCTCCTCATGTATGACTGATTTAGTAACACCTTATTCTGTTCCGAGAATGCTTAAGTCATCCTCCCAAAACCTACTCTCAATTCCTTTGTCACTCAGGAAAACGAGGGAATCGAGCTTTCTCTGTGGTTGCTTCTTGGCTCTGGAATGATCTTCCTGAATATATAATGAATATTATAATAATATATATTATTATATATACTGTATATATATATTTTTTTATATATGTATATATATTTAGTTTTACCATTATTATTTTTTATTTATTTACTTGATTTTATTATATTTATGCACTTTGGTCAGCTTCTTTTGTATAAAATGTGCTAGCACTCTCCAAAACAACCACAAAAAAAAAGAAATGAAAAAGGAGGCAAAAAGACAGAAAAAAAGACGCAGATGTCTACAGGATGCTTGGAGGGAAGTGTAGTTAATTACACATCGGCAGGCCTGTTCTTTATTTTCCTGTTAACTGCAGCTTTGTTTTGGTCTTTGTTATTGGCGTGCGTGTGTGGGAAATGGGCGCTGTGGCGCTGCAGGCTGTCATTACATCAGAACAAGGGCAGGAGTAGGAATGAGAGCCTGTCAGTGCTGAATTATGATGCTCAAAGATGCTCTTTCTCTCCCCCTTCTGTGTGTGTGTGTGTGTGTGTGTGTGTGTGTGTGTGTGGTACACAGGAAGCATAGCCATTATTGTGCCACTGGTCCTCCTGGTGATCATAGTAATGACAGTGGTAGTCGGAGTGCTCATCTGCAAGAGAAGGCAGAGGTACGGTAAACACACCACCCTTCTACACTCACAACATTCATCACATCAACATGCAACACACAAATAACAGACATGTAACACTCACGTAACACACAGGTAACATGCATATCCCTCACATGAAGATGAAGATAATACGCTGGTTAAGGTGTCGTATGTTCATGTCTGATTGTAGACAGTGTTGTTATGTCTGAAGGTTTGTATTTTAATGTTTAATTATTTTATTTTAAAAAATGTACTGGCTAATTTATTTTTGTGTTTAAGCAAAACAGCCCAATACATTTTTTTTCAAGTATATAGTTGGTTTGATTTGGTTCACATATTTTGGTCTCTTGTTCAGTAGTTGGTCAATGTTTTTTTTATTTTATGCAGTCCATATTAATCACCAATCGAGGACCAACTTGGATAGGTATGCTGATGACACCTCATCCTAACTGTACCTCTCTATTTCTCATCTCACACAAACACACACACACACACACACACATACACACATACACATACACACATGCAGGGGTAAACGAGTACAGAGGCAGCCCATGGCCAATGGGGGACTGAACGTGGAGATTGGCAACCCGTCCTACAACATGTATGAGGTGGACCACGACAATCATGCTGACCCGGGGAACCTGCTGCACCCCAACTTCACTCTGGACCCACACAAGGTTCGCTCCCAGACGCTTACACCGGCCCAGTCCAGAACTAAGCTGCAGCCCCATACCGGGCCTAGTGAGACAGGCTGATGCTTGAGTGGTGGTGGGTTAGTCAGTAGTGATCTGGGTATTCAGAAGGAGCATCAGAGGGTTGGCGATCTGAGGTCTTCTACCATTGTGGCTCTGAGCAGGGTGCTTAACCCCAGCTTGTCCCAAGGGCCTGTCCCTGGCCCTGTGGCTTGTTTACCATAAGTCAGCCTACAGTAGGCCAGAGTGACTGCTGAATGACAAATGGTGTGGGTAATGAAGTACTGGTGTGGGTTAGGGTTAGGAGGTAAGACCAGGAGAGATTCAGGTGTGGCCAGACTTTGCTTACAAATTCAGATTTGGAAACCTCAGATGTTAGTGACAGCAGGTATGTGAGAAGATACATCTGTTAAAGGCCTCATTAAAATCACACACACACACACACACACAGGGGAAAACTAGTACTGAGACATCCCAGCTTGTTTTAATCGGTGGAGAGTATTGATATTGAAAGAGAAGAAATGTAGTTCTAGCCATTGGTGTCTCCAGCACCACAGATACACACATGAAATGTAGCATCAAATGTCTTGCAGTTGACATTTAGGAATAAGGCTTCAGAGCAACCACCTCTTAATTGAAAGTACACTATAAAGTATGTTTTTATACATACATATTACGTATGTCTCAAATAATATTTCAGCTATATTTCAGCCTCAAAAAATATTTTGGTATTCTATATATACGGAGTAAACAAGATAACAGGAACTGACTAAATGCCTAAGATTAGCCTACTTTAATGCTTTATAATTTTTTTTTTTTTTTTTTTTTGGATGGTAAGGCATAATTATGCCCAACTTCCTCAGAATGGGCCCTTTGAGCATCTATGATGTAAAGTAGATCCCACACCTCAAGGCCCACTCTGGAAAAAACTGCGTACACATTAAGTTTAGATGATTTACTCAGTGCTTAAAATGGCAAATGATTTTAAAGCATTTTATTAAAGTCTGCAGAGACTTCAGCTAAAACTGTTAAGTCGCTTGTTCAAGCGGTGCCATGCTTGAAAGAATTGCATTATTTATCCTTGCAGTCTGTTTGATGAAGTTTGTAACATTATTCTCTGTAATCCCCCTGGTAAGCATATTCAGCTGCCATCAGCGCTTTGCGTCCCAGCTCCCAGCCCTCCTGGCTGAAGGTCGTTATGGAAGTCTGCCACACCACTTCGGTGCACTCGTGCCTGCCTCTGCCCTCCTCTCGCTCCTGCTGACAAACTAAACCAATAGAAATCAGATGGAACTCACTGCTTAATATCCATAATTCCCTCGTGTACTAATGCATCTGTTTCTCACTGTCTGTGGCTTAGGGAACTAATGCACAAACTGTCACGTTCTGGAGCTTGTCTTCACCTTGCTGCATTAAGGCTGCACTAACAGTGTGTGTGTGTATTTCTGGTCATGCTTGCGGTGTGTGTGTCAGGGCTGGTGTGTGAGATCCAGTGAACCTCCGCGCTGTGTGCCAGTCCAACCTGTGCCTGTCCCGAAGGAGATGATTCCAGGACAGGTGAAACACCTTTAATCTCACTCTCATCTGTGCCACCTAACCACCCACTCCACTCTGTGTCCAGTCTGAGTGTGTGGCTGTGTGTACCCGTGTGTACCGAATGTGTGGGCTCGCACGTGTGTCTGTGTATGTGTATGTGTCTATGTGACCATGTGTCTGGATCTGTGTGTGTGTGTGTGTGTGTGTGTGTGTGTGTGTGTGTGTGTGTGTGTGTGTGTGTGTTATAACATAATAAGTCTGCGTTCTGGAGGTAGGCCTATTGTCCAGAGTTGGCCTTGCATCCATGTATAGCACAACAGGAGACAGTGACGCCCTCTCTCCCACTGGAAAAACTCTTTTGTTTCTCTATTCATGTGTCTGCAGACACGTAGACGCCATACAAAAAAAAAATGTGAATAGTGTGCATTTAATTCAGTTGATTTAAATACATATGCATACTGATTTCTAAGAAAGTCTGGCTGTTAAGTTCATCTAGCTATGATATGATAAAGATGTAGTTTAAAAATAAAATAAAAACGAGGAACACTGTTACTGCAAGTATCAGTTATTTTAGCTTTGTGCATCATGTTGCCTCACAAAAATTGGTGTGCCTCTCAATAAATCATTTTTGGAAAATAGATCTGAAGCCTTGTTCAGCCTTTCTAATTGGTTTGTCAATGGCCTGTTGTCCCCTGTTGCTTTCAAACTGACATTGGAATTAAAGGACAGCTTTGACTCTGTCTTTCCTGTGTCATCTGTGTGATGAGGGGTGTCAGCATGCCCGCTTGCCTGCTGAGAGTTTTCCATTTACCATATTCCAATTACCTGCTCTGTTTACACTCAGGACCATTGGGGCAATAATCTTTACTGGAATTTGTATTAGTGAGCTGGCAGAGTAACATGTAGGTAATGCCAACCCCCAGGTAGTGTCTAGACATGTTCAGGACAGTTGGTGGTCTATTCTCCTATGTGCTTAAGTGAAAAAAATGCATGTGCCTGTGCACATTCTACTGTTGATTTAAATCAATGTCATTTACAAGTGATGAAGCCAGCTTTGTGTATTGCAGTGATTGCATTGGTATTGTCAACATTAATACACGGGAGGTACACGGGATTAACCACATCAAATGAGATGATCAAGTTTCCCTGTATTTTAAATAAATGCCACCTTCTTTGAGAGTCAGCCTTAAAAAGGCACATCAGACCTGTGAATGTGATGGCACATGGTAAAATGCACAGAGCAATGTGGCTGTGTTAAACCCTGAAAGGGGTGAGTTTTAATAGTCTAAAAGAAGAGGTATTCAGCAACAACCTAGGAATCTAAAATGTTTGTTGAATTCGGATATTTTCCACATTCCAGTCTTTTTTCTGAAAATCATTAATCCTTTATGGGTCAGGTTTCATCAGCTCACAGTCAGAAGATGGGTTAGAACCAGTCATATGATACATTGTTGAAAGGGTTGTCCTCAAAGTCATTCTCATAACTACCATACCCACTCCATAAGGCAAGATTCAGTGATTCAGAAGCAACAATGCCAGTGCCACATATTCCAAAGCACCTTGCTCTACCTGTGCAGTCAACTCTACCTCTGCAGCGCTACCTTTGCAGTCAATACAGGTGACTACTCCGTAGCTGAAGGGTTGTGGCCACTAGAATCAGCTGATTTGGTGAGTGGCTGGAACAAATATGTGGTACTGGATTGTAGCGTTTGAAGCCAGGTTGCCCATCACTTGGGGGTAGTTAAGAAAAGTCCCCTGCACTGATGGACATGTTATGGCCATTTGAATAATCATTAGAATAATTATATTCTTTCATAGTGCCTCGATATACTGTTAGGGCCCCTGTTACCGTGGCAACAGTGCACCCACAACCATCATCTTAAGTAGCTAACCCAGGAGTGTCTGTGGTCCTACCTTTTGCGATCATCCTGCTTGTGTTGCACACGTACTGCCATGCATGTGTGTTGAAACTGTGTTGAACCTTATTCACATGCCAGGAACTCTTCTCTGCCACTCAGAGAAGACGATCAACAGAATACAGAACAACAGAATATTACTTTGATTATATTGTTGTGTGTGTGTACCTGAATGCACACCGTTGCTGTGTAAGGATTATTAGTCCGTAGCTGTTTGGCCAAGGATGTGTTAATTAAGTGTTTGTCGTGTGTGAGAGTGTGCGGGACAGGCATCTGTTCCTGTTCTACTCTGGTGGCCACTGTCCACCTCTGTCGCCTGGCAACACATCACTGTCCTTGTCTCCGCTCACACTTGTCATGCCTGCTTTTGCAAGACCTCTGAAAGGTCACACGTTGTGTGGACAAATGTATTTTTTTGTTTCTTTTTTTTTTTTTTGTCTTTGCTTTGTTTTGCTTCAGTGTCTTTGCTGTTAAGTCATTATTTCTTTCTCGCTGCTGTTCGTAGGCCCTGAATTACTCCAACCCGATCTACGCCAAGATGTATATCGACGGCCAGCAATATCGCAAGCCGGTCATAAACATGGACGAGAGGAGAGAGCTGCTTCCAAAGAGGCTCGAGGTGGCCATCCGAGAAACGGCAGCATAGACCCTTTTTATCACCACAACTTTTATACGCCCCCATACAAATGTACAGAAGAGGGGACGACAAAGAAAATAAAAGAAAACAACAAAAAAATAGACTTTTCTATGTTCTCCGGCCAGAATCGGAAACGCATTATCTTCTGTTTTCTTTATCAGTTACCTCCGCCTCAGTGTCACCAGTCCAGCTGTTGTAAGAGTCATGGATATCCGTTGCTTCGTTTCAATTTCTCACACTAAGTATATGCCAATGCACTATACAGACCACGACATAAGATATTATGCTGCTGATATACATATTATTATTATTATTATTATTATTATTATACTGTTGTATTTACTTTGAGTTAACAAAGATAGAGTTTATCCCGTATTCATGGTTATTTCTGTAGGGGTTGTCTAATGAATCCATGTCTGCACAGTTGCCTTCGCTAACTACTTACCAACACATTGATTATATGCCCAAGTTGCCTCTCCCGTCTATATCAGATAATCACTTAAGGATAAACCTCGTTTTTACATGAACTCGTATAGAAGAGACATGCTGTTTATTTGGTTTGTTAGTTGTTTTATTTTATTGTTGCACCTTTGTTTAGTTTTATTATTGTTTGTCTGAACATAGTTTGTCCGTCAGTTTATGCCAGTGTTTATTTATTGTCATTTTCATGTTGTATGTTTTTATCTTTAAGAAATAGGTTCAGTTCTTGTCCTGAAGGCCATATGCAAGTTTTTCTGTCCGTCTCCATCGCCCCCTGTATTGGTAGACGCAAGTCGGCCGCAGCCATGGTAACCGGTCAGCAAGCTGTCACCAAATTGTTTAGAACCCTGTGTCAACGATACCCATCAAAAGATATCTCTGAGTGCGGACATTTTTCAAGATTTGCTTTAGTTGCGCTCACAG
This sequence comes from Coilia nasus, assembly GCA_027475355.1. NCBI lineage: Eukaryota > Metazoa > Chordata > Actinopteri > Clupeiformes > Engraulidae > Coilia > Coilia nasus. The sequence goes on along the minus strand of CM050220.1, from coordinate 26,968,598 downwards.
ACTATACTGTCTATACGAGACAGAATGAAAAATCACACATGGAACGGACTGGGCTCATTGCGTTCTTATTTCAGATAGAATGAAAAACCAAAATCATTGCGTTATCTTTATTGGGGAAAAGATGTACATGCACATAGATTTACAAAGTTTTATAATTTTGTATTTGATTTATATGTCCAGTTGGCTTGTATTTTAAGGAAGTGTATTAAATGTGGTACTTTTATACGAAATGTACAGTACATCAATATAAAATAAAAAAGGGGTTTTATTGGCATTTGAGATGAACTCTGGCTACTGTAATTCTGTAATTCTAACTGTAATTCTCCATTTCTCCAGCTCTGTATCTATGGAAAGTGTGGGTAGTTGGGCTTCGGTTAAGTCTGTCACCCAGTCACAAGATAGGTTAATTAAAAGAACTACATTTAGTGTTTGTGTTTGTGTGTGTGTGTGTGTGTGTGTGTGTGTGTGTGTGTATATATATATATATATATATATATATATATATATATATATATATATATTAGTAGGATTACCGGTGCTGGGAGCAATCTGAAAAGAGAGTCACCTCTGTCAGCACCACACCCAAACCCACCAGGCTCAGAGAGGCACCCCGGGACAGAGGGGAAGCGACACAGGGGCTTCGGCTGCCCTGATCCTCTCGCCTGTCCTCTAATGGGGGACACCGGATATCTCTCTCTGTCTCTTTCTCTCTGTCTTTCTCTCTGTCTTTCTCTCTCTCTCTCTCTCTCTCTCTCTCTCCCCTTCCCTCCCTCCCATGGCCATAACAACCAAAAACAATGATGACAAATGTAGGGGTTGGGAATCAGGTCAAGGAAGGACAAACCTGGCAACTTTGCACTTGTGACACTTTTTTCTGCTCAGTGTTTTCTTAAAATGTTACGAATACCTTTTCATTGATTACAGTCTTAATACGGCTGCTTTTGTTAGTGATGTCCTTTCACAGCCTGTTCTTAGCTAAGCTCTGTTAAGCAGCATGGTGTCATCTTGCAGAATAAAAAAGACATTTTGACCCTGACATTTATGAATGCACACAATGCAGTAAATGGACTGGATTCGTGATGGAGAAAAGGACTCATTTACAGCTGTTCAATGTGTGTGGAGCACTATGAGTCACCTGCTGTGTGACAATCCGGTTGTATGGGTTTCAGGAGTTTCACTGACAGCAGGGGGCGCTATACTCGAGTAAACTTGAGTTGGAGCTGAACGTCAGCAGAGAAGTTTTCTTTGAGTGTTGCAAACATCTCACATGCACACGCAAACTCGTGCTGATATTCATTAACACTTTCCCTGCTGTACTTTTTTTTTTTCACAAACGTGTAGTATGTGTTTGTTTTTGGATTTATTTTCAGTGTGTCATTATCACCTCTCAATTTTTGTTAACATCTAATCAGTGGTAAATAGAAGAGTTGTAAATCATATTACATCATACTATACTCATCAGTATCTGTTTCATTGACCCCTGTAGATGCTAATGTGGAATCTTACTTTTTTTTACTAAATATTATTGTGTTTGTTGTTCATTGTGTCAAGTAATTGTTTTCACTATCTTTCTTTGAACAGAAGTACCATCATTTTCAAGGTACAGTCTACACAGGCCAAAGAAAAAGGGGAAACTATTGAGAAAAGACATCTGAGGGAGGGGGGATTTTCCAAATGATTGAATGCTTCTTTAAAAAAAAAAAAAAAAAAAACATTTAAATTTAAACCATTGCTGCTGTGCAAGTAGAGTTTTTTAAATCAAACTCAAACAGCCAAGACTGGAACAGCTGTTCTTTTAAAAAAAAAAAAGAGAGAATGGAAAAAAACAAGCAATCCTTTGTTCACAACACCATGTGTTGGTATGTTTCTTTTAATTTAATGGAATCACACCATGTTATCTTACCTCAGGTTGTGTGTGTGTGTGTGTTTTTTTTTTTAGATGCTACCATCCACCAGCAATTTCACACTCAGACACAATTTCAGACTCTTTTCTCTGAGCCACCCCAGTCATGTTCCTCATCGTCGTCCAGCCTTTTGTCTGCATGTTTACTGAGTTCCTTCTGGAGTTTGTTTCCCGCTGAACAAGATAAGAGATGCAGTTTGTCTTTAATGGACTCTGAAGGAAACCATATCCAATACACTTAAGTTTCATTGCGCTCTCTGAAAAGCACACAAAAGAAACATTTGTGAGGCGTAATTCGCCATCTTCTCAAACCCCCTGCCCTTCCTTTTCACGGAGTAATGCAAAATCTGTTTACACCTTATGTGAATTGTGCTATGTTTTACAAACAGCAAGTGTGAATGTCAACGGATGCATAACTAAAGTAACTGAAGCCTACTGTAACTCAATATAGCTCCATACAGTTTTACTTAAGGATATCAGGTATCGACAGTAACCAAAGTGTCCATTTAATTGAGTGAGGCAAGGAGTTTGTGTGTTCAGGAGGTCTGTAAACTATACCTGAATAGGATGCAGCCTCCTCAGAGTCCTGCAGTGGAGACAGTAGGGCTGTAGTTCAAAGGCTACCTGCAGAAAATAACTGTCTGTAACGTGAGGGTAATTACAAAGCCATGATGGGCCCTTTTAAACCTGTTAAGCTCTTTCTCAGCCCATGGGAAACTAATCATCAGCTCAACCAGAGAGTTACAAATTTGTGAGTCATGCCTTTTTTTGAAAGGACTTAAACATGCCCATTTTGAAATTAGAGACAGTGTTGGTAAGAAACACTCCTCCGAGTTAGCTTTCCTCGGGGTACAAAAAAATCAGTCAGACTTAGACGCTTGACCAAACATTAAGTTAAAGGAGCTGAGGCAGACACACAAGCATGTCTGAGACCACTGTCTGCGCAGCTACGCTGCTTGCTGATTGGTCTGCAACTTGCTCACCCTCTCTTGAGCGGGTCAGAGCAGGAATGTGAGATCAAACGACCCCTGCTGTGTGAATGTCACAGGCTATGTATATTTATTTACCTTTGGGCAGTTGTCTTTTCCCCTCACTAACTAACGTCATGTCACTAAGATCTAGCCCCAGTAGCTGGAACTTGCCTTTCAGATAAGCCTTTGTTTTGATATGTTTGTTGTGTGTTTGTATCTGTTGCTTTACGGTGTTTGATTTGTTTGTGTGTGTGTGTGTGTGTGTGAGTGTGAGTGAGAGAGAGAGAGAGAGAGACAGGGAAAGAGAGAGGGGAGGGGGAGATATCAAGGGTTCTTTCTTCCCCCTGTGGAGAACAAAAACCTGTGTTATGTCACAGACACACGCACACAAAACCTGGTGCCGTTTTTCACTGGGGCCCATTTCTTTCCTGTTCCTCTTTGCTGTCAGTCTGTGCCGCCAGCAATCAAAGGGCCCCGTGTATGGGACATGCAGAATAACTTCAGGCCTTATCTTCACACACACACCTGTATGCGGTGCCTGCCATTCTGCTTTGCTTCCACCATCCTCTCCATTCCTCTCCTCTCCTCTCCTCTCCACTCCCATCCACCTCTTTATACAGGTGCCACACACAGCAGACCACTGGTCGAAAGAACATCTGAGAGGCTGATGCACCGCCAGCCAGCCAGCCAGCCAGCCAGCCACAACGGAGCCCAACACAGCCCTGTGTGAGTCCCAGCTCTTATCACTCCTGAACACCAGGGACAAATCAAATATTCATTCTAAAATATGACACTGTGTTGAATGGGGCGTATAGAACTGCTGTTGATAGGAAGTCTCAGGGACTGTGTGGGGCTGTTCAATGTGTGCACGTGAGGCATCTTGGCCATGGTGAGCGCTGAAAAAGCAGGCCGGTCTGTGGGCTGTGTGATGACTGATGGCTGCTGTCTTTGTTGTGAGACGGGTGGTCTGTGGCGCCTTAAATGAAGGAGCACAGCCAGGTTAAAGACCGCTGACCTCGTGTCAGTACCTCACAGCCACTGGAATCTGTTTGGACGTGCCCTCACGTCTCCTGTGTCCTTGTGCTGAATTTCCTACCGACTTTGCCCATGAACCCTCAGCTCTGAGGTGCACAGCTACTATTTAAAGGTACATCAGAGCTCATGTTCTTCTTTGTGGCGTATTCTGGCAATGCAGATTAGTTTGTGTAGTTTTTGTAATTCAAAGGTTTAATTAGGCATTCAAAGTAGAAAGAAAGAAAGAAAGAAAGAAAGAAAGAAAGAAAGAAAGAGAACAAAAGACAAAAAAAGATGCAAGCACACTGATAAGCTTGTTCTGTTAGTCAAAGAGTGAGCAAGTCAGAGTGGCTGTGGGCATTGAGAACTCTGGTAAACAAAATGGATGGAGTATTCAATAGGAAACTCTCTCTCTCTCTCTCTCTCTCTCTCTCTTTCTCTCTCTCTCTCTCTCTCTCTCTCTCTCTCTCTCTCTCTCTCTCTCTCTCTCTCTCTCTCTCTCTCTCTGTCTCTCCATCTGATTTCCATCACTCCACTCATCCTCTCCCTCAGTAGTCATTAATCCTTCTCAGGCATATTTGACTCTTGCCTGTTCTTGCCCTCCCACCCAGACACTTTTGTCTCACACAAAGGCCTCACATGTTGTCTTGTAAGATGAACAGAAATGTCACAATATTCTCTGCTGGCTTTAAACTCAGCATTTAAAAGTCTGCATAACCACCATTGAGGCTCAAATACTTGTTGATGTTCTTAGTGACTTCCTATAATTTGCCAACAGCATGACACTACATTACATCCTAAACAATATCACCCACGTGTCACAAAACTAAATCCTGGAATAATTACTAAAATTTGGCATTAATCATGAATTAATCCTACATCATACAATCATAGATCATAAATTCTCCTTCAAATATCAAAATTAAAATAGTTCAAAATATAAACATTGAACATATGGCACCTACACTGACATTCCACATCATATTCCATAGATTCTGTAGTGTGATCATCCTCTCAGCATTCCCATCACACTGGTACAGCAGCGCTGACCATGTACCGACGGCTGACCTTTGATCCAATAGAAAGAAACTAGATAAGTCAGGACCAGTTGCAAGCTAGATACATCAGAACTAGATCCCCAGTGGTCAGGTACTGTCTGAAGCCTTCAAAGAAGAATTTCTGTGCAATCTTTGATGTTACACAATCCTTAGATCTGCAAAAAAACAAGTCTATAAAACAGCAGCTCTGGCTTCTGGGTTATAGATTTTGTCATGCTCTTGCCATCAAATTCAATTAAATGATAGTTTCTTCAACTTTATCTTTATCTACACCAAATGTGCCCAGTGACAGAAGAGAACCCATATTCCAACCTGACTGATGCTGCCCTCATAGTAACCCCCTCAAACACACCTGTGCTATTTCTGGCCTCAGACACAACACTGGGCAATCCTAATGGCTGAACTGGGCTGGCAGTGAAAATAAAATTGAACTGTTAGGAGAATAAAAAATTGGTTTCAGCTTTCTCAAAACACCATCTATTTATCATTTGGTGTCAGCAAGTCATTACTCCACTCTTAGATGAGTCGGCACAGACTTGGGGGCCTGTTGTCTCTCCGAGTTTCCCGGCACTCGGCTGGCATATGGCAGCCCTGCTTCATTAGGTGTTTGTCCCCCTGCAGGACCCTAGGGCACTTCCCACATTGTAAGGACAATTACAGGAATGGCCCCCCTAATCAACTCCTTTCAGCATGTGTGTGTCCACTGCGGTTCATTGACCTAAGTCACATACTCTATAAAGCATTTGTAATTCAACAATGACGTCAATCCCGAGCAACACAAAATAAAAAAATAATAAAAATATTGAGTGACGGCACCAACATCAGACCATTAAACCAGACAGTTTCTTCATAATGTTAAGGTCAGCTAAGGTTGTGTTTCACTGATGATGCTGATAACACTTGATTAAATGGCCTCATGTCAGCTAAAATCATTTCTGAAATGAGGATGATTAATGAATGTTCAGAGTATATTTTGCTTAGTCAGGGACGGCGACCTCAATATGTTAAACCCTTGTCTGAACTAACAAGGTGTGGTAAAATGAATCTTGCTGCTTTTAAAAATGGCACTTGTCCTTGTCTTCTACACATGCTGTGGTTAACCAATAAGCCCCAACCCCTAGTGCAGACACTCAGCATGAAGCAGCCACTTACAGTAACAGTATCCCATCCCACAGAAACAGCCCCAACCTGAAAGAGGTCCCCCCTACCACCAACCCCCCATACACACACACACACACACACACACACAGACACACACACACACACACACACACAGAAAAACTGCCTTGGCCTGGCAGCCTGAAGGAAGTCCTACAGAAACAGACGGCAGAGTCAGAACACACACCATCGGCAGCCTCCTATCCCCCACCCACAAACACACACATACACACACACACACATGCACACACATGCACACACACACATGCACATGCACACACACACACACACACACACACACACACACACACACACACACACACACACACACATACACACATTTAAGCATGCGCGCACACACACACACACACACACACACACACACACACACACTGCAAGTTCCTGTGCTGGAGAAATAGCTATTGTCGTGATTCCCACCATTCCCCAGTCTGCGTTCTCACACTCTGTGGATGCGCGTGACATCTGGAAGAGTTTAATGTCCCAGTCACTCCTGCTGGTCCTTCTCATCCTCCAGCCCAGCCAAGCCCAGCCCAGCCTCTCCCCTCCCCCTATCCCCCATCTCCTCTTCTCCCCCACCTCCTCTTCTCCCCTGTCCTCCTCTCTCTTAATGAAGGTAGACTTCAAAGGCCTCAGATAATGTTTTCTCCCCCATAAAAGAGATGTGTTAAACACTGAGAAATGACTACAGAGTGAGGAGCTACCATTTATCAGGAGCGTGGAGATACCAAAGTTGATGAGACAGCAATTATTCTACTCCTGTGGAGAAGAGAGGAGAAGACAGAGAAGAAAAGAGGGGTTGAGACAAGAGACGTCAGAAGAGGAGGAGAAGAGGAGTCTGGGAATGTTTACCATGGCATACGGGAACACAACAGCATCTCTTTTTCTCCCTCCCTCTCCTCCTCTTTGTTTACGTGTAGCCTTGTAAAGCAGCCGTTAAACCAGGAGGCCAGTGAGTTAATGCTGTTTGGCCATATGTTAGCAATGCTTTATAAGGAGCGTCAAGGAGGTCCCACACACTGCCTGCAGGAATGCCATACGCACACACAAACACACACACACACACACACACACACACACACACACACACACACACACACACACACACACACACACACACACACACACACACACACATTGTATGTTCTTACACACAGTACATGTGTGGGGCAAGCCACACACACACTCTGTGGCCTCACACACATTGCATGTGATTCAATTTACCCAAACAAACACACACACACATGTATTGTTCTTCTCTTTCTAAAATGGTTGCTATATCTGGCATGCCATAGTGGAACTCTAAGCTCCACCACATGACTACACTGTCACGAAAATCAACATGTTGAAGGAAATGAAAACATTGCTAACTTGCGTGTTTATTTAGTTTCTTTTTTACACATTTTCCTTCATTTTCATTTTTAGGCTTTTTTTGACTTTCTTCACTTCTTCTCTTTTATATCTCATATTTTCCATCTCGGGTGAACATCTGGTGAGGCTGTGTGTTTTGGACGTGTGGGAGTCAGGGATAATTGCTGATGTTCACTGAGCCTTCCACCAGCTGTGCGTAATGTACAAACATGATACCTGACAAAAAGCGCAATGGCGAAGCTCACTACAACTCAGGCCTGTGATGGGCCTCCAACGTTTACGCTCCAATGCTGCTATGTAAACCAGTGCCATCATGGCATAGACGACCAACACACTACAAGATGCATTGGCTCCCGGTGTCTGCCACAATTCAACACAAGTCTCAACACTAGCCTACAAAGTCACATCAGGATCTGCCCCTGCTTATCTCAAGGTCATACTAAAGGCTTATGTTCCATCCAGAGCATCCCGATCCTCTAATACGAACCATCTGGCCATACCCTCTCCTCACTCAAGGCAACGTCAATCTAAACTTTTCTGTGTCGTTGTCCCTCAATGGTGGAACAGCCTACCAGTCGCTACAAGAGCATCGACATCCCTCTCGACCTTTTAAAAGCTTGTGAAAACCCTTCTTTTCCGAGACTGCTACCCTTCTTAACAAAACTATTATCTACTCACCAACTCTTTACCTACAGTAGGTGCCTGGTGCTGGTATGAGTCTGTGTGTGCAGGGGGTGGGTGCGTCTGAAGTGTCCCTGCCCCAGGAAACTTAGCTAAGGCACATGTACATGTATATTCTTGTCTGTATGTGTGTAATCGATTTACTCTGTGTTCCTCTACACCTCTGTTAGCTTATTATGCGGTCCTTTTGTAAGACTCTTTGGATAAAAGCGTGTGCTAAGTGTAATGTAATGTAAAAAAGATGTCGGACGCAGGCTGACTCCCGGCAAAGACGCATTTCTGTTTGGCCACCCCACTGCGTGCTTCCTTTTTATCTACCTCTCTGCAAAACACCCCAGAGGGAGGGAAGCTAGCAAATCCACACACGCCGCCGCCTGCCACCCATGCCTGAATCGTCTGTGTGGCGAGGGCATGTTTGGATAGTAGTGGCTGGTCTGTTTACGAGTTCTCTACATGGCCTGTGTCACTTCAAAAGCCATAGGATGACAGTTGTCTCCAAAAGAACATGTGCCCAGAGATAGATGCTACAACCACACAGGACTCCAGTGTTTGATGTTACTATCTTAGAAGCTTCCTACTTAGCAGCATGGAGGTCATATATTATAGACATCCAAACTAATAGGCCTAAATGGAATAATAATTTCTCGTGAGATTGTCGTCTCACCATAATAAAGTGAGGACTTGGCAACAAATGGTGTGGTAGAGGAAGTGTATCCCATCTGTAGCAGTTTGTACAAAGAAAGCAGTTTATATTTATATTCTATTCATATTCAAAACCTCCCTTCATTGTGGTCTGTGTTCTGCTTCATGCACATGGGTGTGTGTGGGGGGGACTAATTTTATTAGCTAATTAAAATACACATACCACAGCAGAGCAGCAAACTTGTCCCATACATTAAAGCCACCAAGAATTACTAAAAAAAACCCTTAGGAGCCTTCAGGCTCGTTTCCTCTGTGGGCCTCAGACCTAGTGTGTTTATCTTTGATGTTGTCATCCTTAATAGCCTTTCCTCTGTGTGTGTGTGTGTGTGTGCGTGTGTGTGTGTGTGTGTGTGTGTGTGTGTGTGTGTGTGTTAAACCCATCTTTAGTACCCCTCCCTGTGTGTGTGTGCGCATTAAACCCATCTTTACAAGCTATTCCTTTCGATGTGTGTGTGTGTGTGTGTGTGTGTGTGTGTGTGTGTGTGCATGTAACTGTGCATACAACAGGATGTCACATAGCCTCTGATTATGTCTGTGTATCCACCCTAATTTGTGTGTCGCTAAGGTTCCGCCACCAAGGCATAGATGTCCACACACACACACACACACATACACACACACACACACACACACACACACACACACACACACACACACACACACACACACATTGTATACACTGCATTCACATACCCACAAACAGATAGAGGGAGTGAGCAAGAGAGAGAGTGTGGGGGAAGCATTGATGCTACCATAACCAGCAGACTGTAAAATTCCCCAACCAAGTGCTTGCCCTAGGACCCAGCCTTTAAATGGTCCTATGTTGGTCTCCTTCACAACTAGCCTAAACCAGCCTGATAAACATGGTTCACACCAATTTCCATGCCAGCAAAGTGACCAGACAGAGCCTTAAGACTTCTGCCATGGTCTGGGTCCTGACATAGGCTCAGTGACACAGAGGACAGCCACAGATCTGAGCACAGTTGGCTTAGACTTCCCGAGAAAGATATGAATACATGAATAATGTCTGAATGTGACTGGGACAGGCAGAGATAATTAATTGCTTTAAGATCTGCCTGTCTGCACAAATTGGATGAGGGATGAGAACGGGTCACTGATGTACCCTGTGCCCAGCGTTCCTAGAATATCTGCGATTCAGTGCCTCCCGCTACCAGTGCAAATGCAGTCTCATTTCCGTCCTCACAGTGCCCCCCTTCAAAACCTATGCTCCGCAGGGACCGCAATTCAATTTAAAACTTGCTACATGCTTTATCTGAAATGGTGTCTTGTCACACATTGGCTGTGTGTGTGTGTGTCTGTGTGTGTGTGTGTCTGTCTGTGTGTGTGTCTGTGTGTGTGTGTGTGTGTGTGTGTGTGTGCGTGCGTGCGTGTGTGTGTGCTTTATTTCCTCTGATTTGTTAGTCTGCAGGTCTGCTGAGAGCCCTCTGGGAGGGAGAGAGCTGCTGATTTTAGGGACATAAATAAACTCCATGTCTAATCCGCCTTAATGCCTTTGAATAATCAATACCACACACAACTTGCCCTCATCCCATTCCCTCTATTTTTTTTTTCTTTTTCACTCTTGGAAAAAAACTGATGGCACTTCTGGTCTTAAGAGAAATAGGATGAAATTATAAACATGCAACATAAGTCTAAGCTAATTGGATCATTGTGCACTTTTGATAGAAATGACCTTCGGTGCGTTCAGCAGTGCCCATGTGAGTTCCTCGCTATTTGTTAGCTTTTAATAGGGTCTATTCTATGTCTATTCTCAGGTAAAAAGTTCAACTCAAAGAAAGAAATATGTGAGAATAAAGAATGTTCATGCCTGTTGGCCAAACTTCATTATTATAGTACAAAGCTGTCTGTAGCCAATTATTTTCAATGTATGTGATTAACACATATGAAAGTAATACAGCATACATGTTTTGTTGCAGGTTGCACAACGAAAGCTTTGACGCGTTATGTCTGTATTGTTTGACGCTGGTGGGGGCGGGTCTTTACAAGGATACTTGAACGTTTCAGGGAGAAGATGAGACATTTGCAGTACCTGTACCATCATGCCTTGAAGGTTCACAGTGGATGGGGGACAACTGTAGACGAGAGAATAAACGAAACACGTAATCAGACTCAGAATGCATTTGAATTTTAATGATGAGCTTGTGTCTTTGTTTTTTATTCATGCCCAGTCTCCTTTTAGATATCTAAAAGGTCGTTGGTTGTTACTATCATTACCCATAATGAGAGTGCAGAAACACAGGTAATTGGGGGGAAAATAGTCTAAGTGCAAATAAATGCAAAGTGTTCAGTGCAAAAATAGTCGTATTATCAGAAAATGTTCATTTATTCCATTTCTCTGATTTACATTCTCTCTCTCTCTCTCTCTCTCTCTATATATATATATATATATATATATATATATATATATATATGGATAGATCAATCTATCTCACTCACTTTTTCTTTTCCTCTGTTGCGTTCTCACTTTGCTCCACATACTCATTAACAGTGCATGGTGGCACGGAATGGTGACCTGCCACATTAATTATGCTGGCATAACTGTCCCAACAGTCGCCCAAGGCAGTTGGTCCAGGCATTGCAACCAAACTGGAAAGTGTTTCCAGATTGTTCTGTCTCCGTAAATCACAGACCCTCCAGGATTGCGGGATGTTGCGATGGCAGCTTTCAACGTAAATTCAGCCATTCCCCGAGAATTCATTGATACGTCGCAACTTTCACCAAACATCCCACCTTCCCCACAACTTTTGGTCCATCGTGGTCATGTCTTGCGAGACAGTGAGTCTCTTTGCTTTGGGTAGAAGATGCAGAAAACATTCGTGATTAAAAACCAATTCCCTTGCATAATTTACGAAAGCGGAGGAAAATATTTTGGATTGCGTGTAACGTTGTTGCAGAGCAGGGGAAAATCATCTACTGACAAACACATATTGATTCCGCCGAAATTATGTATTTACATGAATCTCTCTACATGCAAACAGTCACCTCAGTGAAGTGTCTTCTCACAAATATAGGCTGTGTATCATTTAAACATAGAACAATGTTACACTCGCCATAATATGTAGGCTATTTAACAACCATTTAGCCTGCCATGGGCATTGTTAATTAGCCTAGTACAGCGCACACCACCGTCACTGGCACGCAGGCTCCTGCTCACTCTATATTCCAAATATTTAGTTTATTTGCTGACATCAGGTAGCCGTCAGTTACTCTGTTTAGTAAGGTTCAATCTTGGTTTATTTCCCTTCGTGTTTAATTATTCATTTACGTAGCCTATAACTGACAAATGTGGACACATTTCGCAAGGGAAGCTTTGACTCATTCCCGCAACCTTTGGTTTTTGTAAAAAAAAAAAAAGCCTAAAACATCGTAAAAATGCCGCAAAATCAGGTAGCCTACTTAAGGCCACAACTACGGCCTGCAAAATCGGGACTGGTAGATGCACCTGCTGCCACCACCCTGCCTTCTTGGTTTTGACTTCTTGAATCTTTTGTGCCAGAGCAAGTGTCACTCGTCTCCAAAGAGGAACTAGTGAGGAGATGGTGAGTATCCATGTAAGCATGCACAATGTCGGGTTGGTAAGGGGGAATCACCTTCTACTATGGGAATCGCACTGCATCCAAAACGGGGGAGCTTGATAAGCCCGACCGCCCAGAGTCCTTCAGGGGCCAATAGGGGGCAGAGAACCACAGGATCAACCATGCAGATGGTCAGGGGTTGGGGAGTGTTTTTTCGGCGGGTGGGGAGTGCATGTTGCAGGGTGGGTCATTGGCCAGGCATGAGATAGCAGCAGGGGCTAGTACATGGGGCACAGCCTTCAACCGAGCCACACAGTGCCTTTAGCCCAATGGGTAGATCCACTCTTCTTGCCTACGCCACACATCAGGGGGCACACACACACTGGATTAGTGTCCATATGATGGGTTCATGCTCAGCACTGGTGAAAGTGGCCAAGAGGAGCAGCATGGGGCTTATAGTGGATTTGGATAGGTTAGGAAAGCAGCTGGTCAAGTGGTGTCCAGCTGAGTCCAACAGACATGACAAAGACGTCATCATTATCATCTCTGATTTTCTGTTTGTTTTTGTCTCTCTCACTCACTCACTCACTCACTCACTCACTCACTCATAAAAATATATTATATTATATTATATTATATTATATTATATTATATTATATTATATTATATTATATTATATTAGTATGATTCGTTATGCAGATAACTGAGACACTTTGTGATAATCCACAGTCGGGAGCTGACTTAACCCCAAACAAAATTCCTCCTGACATCCTCCCTAGACCTCAAGGCCCACCTACTTGAAGTTAATTGGGGACCCAAGAATGGCATCCCCCTCCTCCTTCTCAAGACGAACGCCTGTGATGCCAAAAGTTGGTCAAAGCCTCCGAAACTATTCGTAAACTTCTTCAAGTATGTTCTTCGCATGGGAATGTTCACTGTGTTTCGCTGGACGTCCGATTTTGAGTGAATGACCACTATTTCACATTTCCGAAGCCCTAGGAGGGAAGAGAAGTTAAATAAACAGTATCAAATGGGATTCGCCGCCCGCTTGTACTTGCAGAGGATACGTGGATAAATCCAAGCAATCCGATTGTTTTAGATATGGAGGTGATTTGGACGTATTCCCGCGTGTCGATTTCTGAATATCTTTTCATTTTGTGTTTGATGCCACTGGAACTGTTTGCGCAGTTGGGTAAGTGCAGTTGTTATCAGTGCATATTTGTGATAAGGGCATTGCACTGCAGAAAAGTTTTACCGGCGCTTATTATGAGGGAAACTTTGTTGGAGGTATTCCATCATGTTGAAACTTTGCCAAATTGACCAGCCAGTGGCAAACGCCTTGTTCTGTTACCTTGTGCGTTTTTCTTTGTTGCATAGCCATCGTCCGAAGCTGTGGCAAATAGTACTTCACTAATGAGAGAAACACCTGTGGATGGCCAAAGACTTAACATCTCTGCGGTTAGGGATCTGCATATCTCTTTCAGATGGATAGCTTATTTGATACGCAGATATGCCGGGATGTTTTTGTTTTTCGGAATGTGTGTGTGTGTGTGTGGGTGTGGGTGTGTGTCTGTGGGTGACACACACATTCCTGTCCAAATGCATATAGGAAATAAGTTTGAGTAAATCGTGACTGAAATCTCTCTGAGGCATTGTTTTCATTATTTTCCAATACCTGGGCCCTCTAGGTCTAGTCCCATGGGAAGGTTTACAGCTGGGAAAAATTAGACGAAAAAAGCTTTGTCGGTCTTGAATTTGTTAAACGTTGCCATTGTCATCATTCCTTTAGGCAGCTACTCTTTCTTTCTGCCTCTCCCCCTCTTTCTTTCAGCTTCCACCCCTCTCTGGCAGATGTGTTGTAAAATCATTAGTAAGACAGACCAGAGGCATTCACCCCCTTTGCCAGGGTCGAACGCGCGGCATGTCAATCGCTGCTCCATTGACCCTTTATTTAAGAAATGCGCGTATCATCCTCATCTTGATTACAAACAAGGTTCTGCCCCTCACATGCACGTTTTTAGTTAGCTACAAAAAGCCATCAGACGATTCTGCTTTCGCATTCACATTGTATTCTGGCGACTGGCGTTTTGCGGTATTCTTTTAACCTATATAGGCTAATTGAACTTGCAGGTAAGGTACGATAAAGGCAGTCACCGCGGATAGCTTCCTTCGTTTAGCGAGTTACCTGTACTTCGAGTAGTACTGTTCATCAAAACTTTATCCTTGACTTTATGTGCATCGTAAAAAGAGTAGTATTAAAACGAGGGACACGCAGGTGTCCCCCAGGTTGAACTGCGCTGAAATGTCAGCGGCGTGCTGTATGTGATCTGTATTCCTCATTCCAGCGGAGGGGCGGTGCTGGACGTACCGAGTGCGGTTAGGAGCAGCTGTGTCTTGGCCACTGACAGGGGAGACTCGCACTCAAGCGGCAGCTGTTGGGTTGGCCGGCTGCAGTGCGTATCTTGCATGTCCATCCGTCATCGCTGGGAAGCACTGGACCGTGACACGAAAGTACAAACACTTATTTTGATCAAAGACAGACAGTTACGGGTTGTCTGGAACCCGCTCTCCAGGACCACTCACCTTTGTCGTCTTATTCTCTCGCAAGGCGGCTCAAGTTTGGGTCCACCTGGTCTTACATAAAGTCAGATGTTTTTGCTTCACAGATCCCCAGCTCTCTTGTACCGTTGTTGTTTCTCAGTGCAATTAGCCATCGGTTGACTGGTGATGAATTGTTGATATGGACACTAACTTTTATGGCTAATTGGTTGCAGGCACAAAACCTCTATAAACTTTATTGATGTTGTGGGAACCAATTGCAACAGCAACAACAGATTCTCTGAAACAGAGCACCAAGTTACACTACTGGTGCAAAGATGATGGCCATTGTTGAATATTGATTCCCCAAATTGCCCTAAAAAGAGGATGCGTCTCTGACTTAAGAAGTGCAACAGTGATAGAAGCGGAAACGATTTTCCAGCCCCCCTCTTCCCAGACCTTTATTTCTCAGCATGTGTGTGTCTGTGTGAAATAGCATTTACCCATAAAATCAAATCAAAAATCAAACTTTTTAAAATTTCATTTTCTCAGTTTTAGCATTTTGTGACCATGCCTCTTTTCCCAGTGAATTCCTCATTTGTATATGTGTATTTGTGTTGTGTGTATATTTGTGTGTGTGTTTGTGTGTGTGTGTGTGTTTGTGTGTGTGTGTGTTTGTGTGTGTGTGTGTGTGTGTGTGTGTGTGTGTGTGTGTGTGTGCGCGTGTCTGTATGTGTGTGTGTGTTTAAGTATGGTCTGTCTGTGTCTCAGCCTCCAGTGTTCAATCAGCAGTTTGTTTACCCCAGGGGCTCTCCTGTCATGCTGCATAATGTTGTCCGTTTACTTGCTCTGTGGCAGGGCAGCCAGCATGCAGGAGCTGTGTGTGTGTGTGTGTGTGTGTGTGTGTGTGTGTGTGTGTGTGTGTGTGTGTGTGTGTGTGTGTGTGTGTGTGTGTGTGTGTGTGTGTGTGTGTGTGTGTGTGTGTGTGTGTGTGTGTGTGTGTGTGTGTGTGTGTGTGTGTGTGAGGATGGTAGGGGGTTTGGGGAGGGGTCGTAAACAATTCCTCTCGGCTGGATGTAGCCTTGATCACGGCCTCACCATGGGGAGACAACAACAAAGCATTATGCCCCCCCCCCCCTCCTTCTACCCAAACGCTCGCCCACACACACATACACACATGCGGACACACACACACACACACACACACACACACACACACACACACACACACACATATACATATACAGACACACACACACCTCACATACCTCACACAGCTCACAGTCTCGTCACACAGAGCTTAGAAGACAGTGGCCAGACTCCCTGGCTCTGTGACCTCCGCGGAGCTCCGTCTCTGTCTTTATTTGAAGGAAGGTCTCAGGCCAAAGCTACTCATTCCCACTGACAGGCACCAGTCGCCTCGCTTATGAGTGCTGAAGATGCATGTTTTTGTCTATGTGGTGTGATGGCAGGATTTCATTTGAGGGAGAGAAGCAGAGAGAGAGAGAGAAAGAGAAAGAGAGAGAGAGAGGGACAGAATGAGAGAGAGTGTGTGAGAAAGAGAATGCAGGAAAAAGGAAACAATTCTGAGATACCGAGTGTAAAAAGAAAGGAGAAGAAAAGGTGAGTGAGAGAGAGAGAGAAAGAGAGACAGAAGGGGTAAAGGAGAAGAAAGGAGAGAACGTTGAGAGAGAAAGAGATGGGGGAAGACAGACTGAGAAAGAAGGTAATTCAGAGTGACAGCAAGAGAGGGAGAGAGAGAGGTTGAACAGAGAGAGAAGGTAAAAGAGACAGAGAAAGGGAATAAATGAAAGGGAGCAAGGAAAAAAGGTGAAAAGAAAAAGAGAGGGGAGAAAGAGAGAAAGGTAAAATGAATGAGAGGAAGTGAGAGAGGGAAAAGGGGGAGAGAGAGAGAGCAACCAAAAGCGATGGAGAGAAATGAGTATTCTGTGCCTGCGCCCGAAGGCTAATGGGTGCGTGTGTTTGCCATTCCCTCAGTTTGAAGATTTATCTCCCCCTCGCCACCCCTACCCCCCCCTTCTCTCTCCTCCTCCTCCTCCTCTCGTCTCCTCCTCCTCTCTTCTCCTCCTTGGTAAACAATTTAAATGGACAATTTGACTGGTTTACCCAGCAGCCAGGCCAAGCCAAGCCAAGCCAGCCCTTTTGTGTCCCTGTTGAAAACAAGGCTGTTTGGAGAACCTTTGACCTTGCCCGCTCAGACGGCCACGCTTCATGGCCAACGGGTTTGCAGGCACAGACGGAAACCAAATATAATGCTGCCAAAACACACCGTTTATTGTGAACAGATGCATAGACACGCCATAAAAACGCCATATCGGGAGGAATGAATATGATTTAGTCTCCTTACAGGTGTGCCTTTAATAGTGTTATCTGTCAAGCAAGCTGTTAGCAGTTTGAGAGGAAAGATTTAAGTTATATTTAATAATGTTAGAATGTAGGTACTTTTTGATTTTTTAGTCTCCTAACAGCTGTGTCCTTCCTCTCTATATATATTCATGTTGTGTGAAGGTGCTTTTCACTTTTTAGTCAGAATATTAGACATTCTGCCTCTGACCTGGCCTGGGGAATCATGATGAACATTGGAAACGCAGCGAGCCGCAAAGGAGCGGCTGGAATTTAATTTGAGGAACCGCCTCCATGTTGTTAACACCCTTCAGATGGGGCCTTACACACTGTCAGCTTTGGGCCAGCACTGGGAAATGGACTGCAGAGAGGAGAGCGGCAGGGTTGGGGTGAGGGGGACAAGCATGGGTGGCAAAGAGGTGTGTGTATAGATGTGTGTGTGTGTGTGTGTGTGTGTGTGTGTGTGTGTGTGTGTGTGTGTGTGTGTGTGTGTTTGTGTGCATGTTTGAGTGTGTGTGTTAGAGGGTGGGGGAATTGGTGGGTAATGACCAGAGAATTAGACAGGAAAATGAGGTTTTATGAGACGTGGGCCAGCTGAGACATGACTTCATCAGGGCTCCTCTCAGATGAAGGCCGTCAGATCTAAGCCCTCGCGCCTCTTCACAGAGCTGGCTGGATTAGCCCTGGAATGGCCGGCGCACTTTCTCAGGGTGGTCAAATGACACTGTTTAAGTGCTCTGAGACCACAGTTGGACCTGAAAAGTTTGTTTCTTAATTTTTTTTGACCCAACTTGTTTTTCACACATTAACAATCCTGTGATTGGTGTCTGCAAACCCTTCATTTGTAATGGGGACTCCGTCCTGCACATCAATGATTAAGGAACAGAGAGGCACATGCATAATAGGACGAGGGAAGGGAAATGATTTTCCTTTTATATCATGGCGAGCTCTGGCATGCATAATGCATTATCTGCTAGAATAGACCCATGCCCGCAGGACAGGTCTTTCTTCTGTGAACAATTAGAGCCTGCCTTTTGACCCAGCTGGTCTCACACCTCATCTGAACGAAAATGTGCACGCTTGCGTGTGTGTGTGTGTGTGGGTGGGTGGGTGGGTGTGTGTGTTTTTTGCATAGATGTACCTCAGCATTGGAAATGACATGGGATTAGAGAGGGGGCTTGCTTTAAAAGTCATCGGTCTATTTCTGGTCGGCTGTTGAGCTGTGAAGTGCGCGAGCAAGTCAGTCATGCATCACTTCCTCTACTGACCTTTGGAGCGAGACGTTTAGCATTAGGCAGGGTGACACCAAGGTGTGTGTTATTTTTACCCTTTTTTCGCCCACACATTGTCCCCCTGATCTGAAGGTTGAGTTGACCCTCATTCTCGCTCTCGATGAACTGACGTGTGTGTTGAAGTCAGTGTTATGACATAGATTCCGACCTTATTTTCCCTTCTTTGTTCTCATCTGGTGAAACTGACCTCTATCATGAGCGAAAAGTCAGACTGTAAATGCTGATCCACATTGCGCCCTCACGTCTCTGTCGCTCTCCCTCTCTCTCTGCTCCCTCAGCGCCCGAGTGTTATCCCAGCAGGTATCGGATCCTGCGTAACCCGTACAGGAGCATCGACTTTGACTCCACGGAGCTGCAGAACACGGCCATTCAGGACCTGATATGTGACCATTCCCTGCCGGCAGGATGGTACCGCTTCACCATCAACAACAAACCAGCAGAGATGCCCACCAGTTGTGTGGAGGTACCCTGGTGTTGACACTCAACACTCATGCTCAAACCAGGAAGTGCGGGATGTGTACTAGCCTTTAGACTCGCCCCACAGTGAAATGGTTTATAGAGTTTCTGGGTAATTTATGGATAGTTTTAAATGATCAGTTAGTTTAACTTTTCATTCACTTAAAATTTATTTTTGCAGCTTCCCTTTCATAAGACAGAGCCCAAAAGCCCAAAGTCTGATGACTGACGACTCAACTGGCTCATTAGAAATATTCATTATAAAATGATCATCCTCACCCATTTTTAATGCATTTGATGAAATCACAGTGTTAAGTGAAAAATCTTTTTCTATCTTTGTCTTTCTCTCTCTTTCTATTTCTCTCTCTCTCTCTCTCTCTCTCTCTCTCTCTCTCTCTCTCTCTCTCTCTCTCTCTCTCTCTCCCCCTCTCTCCCTGTGTGTCATTCACATACTAACACACAATCTGTTTCTCTCCCCTCTCTGTTCTGTTCATTTTGTTGCCTTGTATTTATACATGTGTAACGACAATAAAGTTGAATCTAATCTAATCTAATCTAATCTAATCTAATCTAATCTAATCTAATCTATCTTTCTGTTGCTATTATCCCTTTTTCCCTCCCCCTCTTCATCCCTCCCTCCCTCCTTTCCTCTCTTTCTCCTCTCTGTTCTCTCATTGCAGATGAATCGCTGTGGCACCCAGGCCCCGGTGTGGCTCTCCCTGAAGGACAGCTCCCTGCCCAAGCCAGGGGAGGTGCGGCAGCTCTCGGCCTGCGCCACATGGCAGTTCTTCCACGGCAGCACCAAAGACTGCTGCCTCTTCCGCATCCCTATCTCTGTGCGCAACTGCGGCGACTTCCTGCTTTACTTCCTGCAGCCCACGCAAGGGTGCATGGGATACTGTGCTAAAGGTAATAAGAAGAAGAAGAAGCGCAATCAGAGGTGGCAACCTGCACCTCCATATGGGCGGACAGACACACACACAGACAAACAGACCGACAGGCTCATTGCAATACCTGGACAATCCCTCCGGGACCAGGTAATAATGAGAGTAATAATAATAATAATAATAAGAAGAAGAATAATAACTATACATTAGTTTTCTTTAGTGCCTTTTTTAAGTACTCAAAGTTAATGGTCCTACCTGTGCATGAAACATAGCATTAGTGGTAGTTTATACTAGGTTTTCCTCTACACAAATATCTATGGAACACTGCACTTAATGAAGGTCTCTGCCTGTGGACAAGAGTGTGTGGGACATAGCACTAACCGTAGGGCTCTTTCTGTGCATAGCATTGCATGGGATATATCACTAACCATAGGGCTCTTCCTGTGCACAGGGTTGCATGAGATATATTACTAACCATAGGGCTCTTCCTGTGCACAGGGTTGCATGAGATATATTACTAACCATAGGGCTCTTCCTGTGCATAGCGTTGCATGGGTTACTGCACTAACCGTAGGGCTCTTCCTGTGCACAGGGTTACATGGGATATACGTACTGTAGCACTCGTAGGGCTCTTCCTGTGCACAGGGTAGCATGGGATATACGTAGCACTCGTAGGGCTCTTC
Source organism: Coilia nasus (assembly GCA_027475355.1). Classification (NCBI taxonomy): domain Eukaryota; kingdom Metazoa; phylum Chordata; class Actinopteri; order Clupeiformes; family Engraulidae; genus Coilia; species Coilia nasus. Next base: position 26,947,966 of record CM050220.1, on the reverse strand, counting down.
CTGTGCATAGGGTTGCATGGGATATATCAGTAACCATAGGGCTCTTCCTGTGCATAGGGTTGCATGAGATATATTACTAACCATAGGGCTCTTCCTGTGCATAGGGTTGCATGGATTACTGCACTAAAAGTAGTGGACAGTGTGGAGAAGAGGGCTGCTTCACTGTACAAGTAAACTAAACTACACTAAAACACAAATGCAAGGGTGCTGAAATTTAGTGAAGGTTGTCACTGATTTCAATAAAAAAGAACAATGACAATGTCAACAACAATGTGCTGATTCCTGGTTCAGTCAGGGCAGATCCCCACCTCATCCCCCACTCCTAAAAGCTTGGATCTACTCTATTTTATTCCATAGTGGTGTTTATTACAGTCGTAGTCAGTGCGCTTCTTCCTGAAGCTTTAGGCCTTGTGTTCTGGAATGCTCATAAAGACGATATGCCTCGGTAATGGCGCTACACAAATAAACAGAATGGAACTCAATTAAAGAACAAGCAAACACAAGCAACAAAAGGACGCCTCTCCAGTTTCCGAGGGCTCGTGGCCACAATAACAAATGCAAATCTGTGAGTGAGACACGGATCCAGGCTTGCGACTGGGAGGAAAGGCATTGGCACGACCTCAGTCTGTTTCTGAGTCTAGTTTTAGATTTTTACAATTCAGGTTTCCTAGGCATTTCCTTTCTGTCCAACACATTGTCTGAGCAAGGAGAGAGATTTCTATGGAGATGTCTGAACTCTGAAGCGACGGCTGTTCTCTGGTTGGCGAGAGCTTGGGTGTTTTTCCACAGTGTCTGATGTAACATGTGAATCACACAGTCGGAATCGCTTAATATGAGGTACATTTGCCCAGTCTTTCATGTGGAGATAGACAGTTGTGGTACATTACAACTTTCTCCTCCTACGGCTTGGTGTGAAATCAAGTTCCGCAACATCAGGTTACCAGATGGCTACATTGTTCGGCTCCACACTGGTCTTGCACTTGTAAAAGAGCCACTGCTATAGAAAGCCTTGAAATACCTCTAAAGGAGATTTGAAGAGGACTTACACGTGTCATTTGTTGTATAAGTCATATCGAGTGTGTCATATGTGTAATATGGTGGCAAAGTGTTGACTTGTCATCTGTGAAATGTGAAGTATGTGGGGGAAGTGTGTGTGTCAGTTGTCTAAAATAAAGTTGGTGTGTGTGTGTGTGTTTGCGTGTGTGTTTGTGCATTCATGCATCATTCATCCAAAGTAAAATTGTGTTTTCTCTGTCTAAAGGAATGTGTGTGGGTCATCTATATAAGTGGAGTGAATGAAAGTATAGTGTGTGTGGAAAGTGTGCCTCTTATCTTTCTAAAGTAGTCATATGTATGGCATAAAGTATATGTAAGTAAATATTTTGTCTGTAAAGTATGTGTGGTGATTGTGTGTGCTGTTAATCTAACGCAAGTGTGTGTCTTGTCTATCTGAAGTAGAGTAGAAGAGTACCACCTTCACATAATATATACATATACTGTATTTATATATTGTTTTGGATATATATCGTTTTGGAATCATTTGGGGTTATAAGTGATTCTGATACCATTCCTGCACTGTGCTCAGTCATTGCAGAGTCGCCACCCAGGATATGCCCACCAGGACAGGTTGAAGTTAATGGAGTATGCAAAGGTAAGCAGCACAAATACACAAGTACCTTCATGAGGGCTCAGGGAGTAGTGACGGGTGGGAGACTTTGAGATGATGCAGCCAAATCAGGGCCTGGTCAGGGTTGGATCTTAGGATTTTAGAGTCGCTTCAGGAGCAAGAAGTCAAGGTGCCTTTGCTGCTCCATTTTGTGTGTGCCCTGTGTTTAGATGGCTCCTCATCTGACACGCTTACACACAGACACACACAGACACACACACACACACACACACACACACACACACACACACACACACACACACACACACACACACTTACAGATGCTTAGCAGGCACAGAAGCAGCTCAACATGAGAGTCATGGCTGTGGTTCAACAAATGTCCTCATCTCATAAACAAAAGACACACACAAAAAAACACACACTTACTGTAAACACACACACACTTGAGCACACACATTTTAACACTCTCTCACAGCTGTTTGGTGTCACCTGCTTTTGTCTTCTCTTTGATTACCTACTCCTCTTATTTTTTTGTGTGGGTGTGTGATTTGTGTCGAATAGGATTTTGTGTGTTGACTAAAACTCTTGTGTGTGCCAACACAGACTATTTCTGTATCCTTTCAAACAGAGTTTGATTTATGATGTACTTTGTTCCCATGAGATTTTCATTCAACAAACATAGTTGTTATACTTTTTAACAACCTTTCTTTCATACTGTTCGGATACTGTATGTCACAATAAAATGACTAACTCTGCTATTCATTACGAAAAATTATCCATGTGTACAGTGGCGGCGCCAGAGAATTATTATTGGGGGGGCTATAGTGGGGGCGAATTGTTTATGGGGGGGCTGATGAAACCTGACACAAGACACCTACACGAACAAATAACACAATAGAGGCCAATTACTCCCAACCCACGCCAGTCCGGTCCAGGATTTAATCTTTTTTCATCTAGGATTTAATCTTTTTTTCAAACACCGCGCTCTCTCCCATTAAATCCCTTATTCATACAAGTAGGCTACCGTAGCAACTCGACGCCAGATATTTGCTGAAAGTATTAATACAAGTACAGTATTGTGTTTTGTGCATTAATCGATCTTCTTTATATCAAATATAACATTTCAAACATACTTGTGCTCATTCCCCACTTCAAAGTTACTCCTACCGTTTGTTGTGGCCTGTATCGTAAACCATATACTCTTGATCCTGACAACCTTGGTTTCAGACTGTCGGAAAGAATACATAGAAATAAAATATCCATGCTGTTTTGTCGACAATATATTTATTAGGTGCATAAACCAGCTCAAAATAAAGGAATGCTGCTGCAGTGAACGAACTTCACTTTTCACAACTTGCCACTTTCACCAACTGGAGAGAACTAGTATCTACAACATACCTAACAATCCCAGCGTGCCGTCTGAGTTTAAATCAGCAAATCAAATCACACGGCGCAGGTGCAGCAAAGTTCCGGGTTCACCATCATTTAGGAACGTTATAAACAATATAATTCCTCGTCAGGATTATTACATTCAGTGTAAATAAATCAGAGAAATGTGTTCGTTTTATGTGTACATGTTCATATTATAATTTTAATAAATATCACTAGGTCAGTCAGGGGGGCTAAGGGGGGGCAGAGCCTTTTACAGGGGGGTCTAAAGCCCCCCCCTCGCCCCCCCTGGCACCGCCAATGCATGTGTATTAATTTACAATTGAAGAGTTAAGATGCAAAACCCTCTAAGTCTGTTTGCGATAAATGTACAGCAATATATTTACATCATTTTAATAAACTTTTTTATCAGTCCACCTCCAAATTGATTGTTTTGGCTTGATTTGTTTTTACTTGATAATAATATTTAAATTGGTGTTTGATAGAAATTACTTGAAAGTTCTTATTACAACAACTTAATTTTTGCATATTTCTGAAATTGGACTTGGAGAGTTTTGCATCTGAACTCTTCAGCTGTACTCACTAACTAACATTAGGGTATTTGCGATGGTAAATAGGAGCGAACTCTTAGTTCTGTCAGTCTGTTATTAAGGTATTAGTGAATCTATTGGTACTAGCCTATCCTGACTTCTTACTTGTCTGGACTCCAACACCTTACTTAGACTTAGACTCCTTATGTATAAACTCAGTTAGACTGCATGTATGTGACTTTTTATTTGTGTGTGACTCGACTGCTGTATTTGTGCACTGACCCAAGAGTCCTTGTCTGTGTTTGTGTCCTCTCCCAGCCACTGTGGCGCCACTACCCTCAGCGCCAGTGGTCACCCCAGAGCTCCTCGGCAGCAGCGTCCACCTGAGGTGCTCCTTCCGTGGGGTAGTGTCCAGCCTGCCCGTGGGCTACCTGGTGGTGTGGCACCGCCTCTCCCCCTCAGGTGCGAAGGAGGAGGTCAGGCAGGACTCCACCCTGAAGCTCTTCTCGCTAGTGGAGATGGATGGCGTCCACTTCCGCCTAGGCGAAACGGTAACTCTGTCCAGACAAGATTTTAAACCCACTGGGTAAAAGACATATAGGGCAGGTGTGTGTGCGCGTGTGTGTGCGCGCGCGCGTGTGTGTGTGTGTGTGTTTTTGTGATGAGGGCCAGAGAGGGACAGGGGGGTCAGTAACACTGTCCAGGCAAGCTTTTGCCCCTCTAGGGTAGAGAATTTGTACAGGTGGGAGAGAGGTTGTTGGGATGGGTATGACCTGCTAATCCCAGCCATCTGACCTCTGAAGAAGCTGTCTGTGTGTTTATTTATTTATTTACCAATCCCCATCCAAAGGCAAAATACTGCAGGGGGGGTGATGTTAGTCAGGAAGGAAGGCTGTACCTGCTTGCGTCATTTATTTAAGCCTGTAGTAACAGGATGGATTAACATAAATCATGCATGTCTGGGCAAGAGAGGTCACACACACACACACACACACGCACACACACACACACACACACACACACACAGACCATTGTATAGGGCATGAGTTCTATAGTACTAGAAGTCAGCTGCTTTGAAATTGCATGTATCATTTGCATTTGCATTCCCACACAGTCTTACCGTGTGTTTGCCTAGCTGAAGCTGGGCGCAGAGGTCCAAATTAAAATTCCAGATTTCCAAGCAGCCAATGAATCTCTCTGCCTCAGAGCACATGCTGCATATATAGCTGCCAGACTGCAGAGAGAAATACATTCTAAGAAACAAATATTTACTCTGACTTAAAATCACTGACCTTGAGTTTTTCTGTGTCAGTTGGAGGCATGCCGTGATGTGGGGCTGGAGGGTTGCAGCTTGAAATTGTGGGCCTTGCAAAAGGATAAAATATGACAATGTTTTTTTTTTCTAGTCCCTAGATGTCCATTTACAGCTTAACATTCTGGGCAAGTAGGCGAGCATTCTCTAAGGCTTCCACTGTAACCAATTAATGTGACCATGGTATTGTCCTAGATGTACCCCCTGCCTTCCCCACATACAGAGGCGCACACACACATACAGAAGCAACCACACACACACACAAACACACACACACACACACACACACACACACACACACACACACACACACACACACACACACACACACACACAAACCACCTCTGATGGCACCCCTGCCTATGAGTGTGTGAGGGGAAAACATAAACACCGGCCGGTGCTTGCAATGAGAGTGTGCAGGGCTAAGGCCCCTGTCCCAACATGCCTTAGAGCCCCAGCTGGGTCGAGTCTCTCACAGCTGCGTACATCACTCTGAATTATACACATGCTGGATGGCAGGCGTGCACCATGGTGGGGAATGTACTGTAGGGCGGACTGCTGGAGCTAGTATGATCAGTTCCATCCATTAGACCATATAAATGTATGGGGGGCTACATGCTAAATTGGTTTGAACCTCTAGTGTTTGGGATTCATGCCATCGATGCCTTTAGACCTTTCTGTAAATATTATTCTTTTGGTATTCCCACTGTCGTCCTTGCTGTTGAAGTGTATACATCCAATGAAATGTTTATGGTGTGATGTGTACGAGCAAATAAAAAACTGTACCCCTCACTGTGTGCTGTGAACTTTAGTTTTCTTGCAGTGTGTCCACGTTCCTGCGCAACTCTTCAAAGACGCAGTCGCTGCCCAAGGAGAGTGATGGCTTCTTTGCTGGGATTAAGGTAACTGATGACTTCACCCCAGGCTCACACACCATAAACCTGGCGAGGAGATTTATGAGGGTCCTGGAGGAAGGTGCGCCATTGTGTCCTCTGTCTCTAGCCCCTGCGTCTCAAACATCCTCTTTATATGTTTCTTCTACTTCTTCACTTGTGGCTGTAGTATATTAAATGGGTCTGAGCGCATGGAGATATATATATATATATATATATGTATATATATATATATATATATATATATATATATATGACATTGCCATGTGTTCTATACCTCAAAATGGCATCTGAGTTTCTGATATATATCTGTGGGTGGGTGGAGGTGGGGGCATTGATAAAGGTAAAACATATGTCAGCCAATGGCAATCCTTTTTACCTCCACCAGTGGAGAGGTTATGTAATCATCGGTGTTTGTTTGTTAGTTTATGTGTTAGTTAGCAACATAACTCAAAACGTTATGGATGGATTTTGATGACATTTTGACAGGGGTAGGTCAAAAATGGGCTAACTAAAAAGTGATTAGGTTTTGGTGGTAATCTGAGCTGCCCTGACGGAGTGCTTTTCTAGTTATTTTTATTCACTGTTTATGGAGCCATGGTGCTGAGCAGTTGTTAGTGTCACCTTTCAGTCAACACATAATCCACTTTTGATCCCTGAAGGTTGTGAGTCCCTTTGGCTTAGGGTAGACACCAGTTAAGGTCCCACACACTTTTTTTTATTATTACATTACACTTAACTGACGCTCTTATCCAGAGCGAATTACAGATATTTACAGGGTTTCAGTTACAGTCCCTGGAGCTGTGTGGGGTTAGATGCCTTGCTCAAGGGCATCTCAACTATGGGTAGGGCGGGATTCGAACCGGCAACCTTTCGATTGCAAGACCAACTCCCTAGGCCACAGCTGCCCGCAACTTTACTGTAACACTTTTGAACTTTATCTTGCCTGCTGCTTATAGTTTTTCCCAGAGTCGCTGCACATCAGGGAGGATGGCAGAGAGCACCAGGTGTCCGTCTACAGCACTGTGCCCATCTTATGCCACGGAGCCGCGCAGAGCCAACAGTGCAAGGTCACCCTGGACGTCACCGTCCATGACCAAGGTACCACTCACAGAAAGTGCGTGAAGGGCTCTGGCAATGCCCTCGTGTGTATATGTGTGTGTATTTGTGTGTGGAGGAACCACTGCAGGTGTTGGGTCAAGTGCGTATATATTGGACATTACGCTACACACAGGCGCATAAAGAGGGTGTGTGCAAGAGCAATGGGAGCTTAGTGCTCCATGTTAATGTTTTTCTGAGCTTCTTCCCTTCCACTATTAGGTCTGCTTGCATCAGTGCCATTTGATATTTCTACACGTACTGTACAACTCTATCCTGTCTATCCTGTACTTGGAGTTCTGTGAAAAGTTCTGTATTGAAGTGGAACTACTTGACATTTCTGCTCATAATATGTCCTCCTGTGGTGTCCAGCTGTGAAAGAAGCCATGCCTTCTCATTTTGGTCCCAATAGAGTCACACTTTCCTTTCCCAGTTAGAAAAGAAGGTTTAATACAGTTCATGCCTGTAGATATAAGTTAGATTTATCTGACAATTAATTGCTATCGGGCTAGTGACTAATTTTCAGCCCCATTAGAAAGATTATTGGTTCTCATTAATTCATATATAGCACATACTTAATATGTCATTAACTAATGAGCACAGTTGCTTTTATATTAGTCTATATTGCTGCAAGTTGGGCTTGAGGTTGCAATGAAATGTATGTGCATGAGAAGTATGCTAGCCTACTGCTGACTACTGTCACTGCACTGTCAAAAGAAAAATTAACATGAAGTGGGACTGACTACAGTTTTGTGCATGTCACTAGCCTTGTACATACTATGGGCAGTGATAGGAAACTTGGCATCAGAAGCTACTAAAAGCCAGATATTCCACACCACCTGGTTCTACCTGTGCAGTTGACACAGGTAATTTCACTCTCCTACCTGTAGTTGTAGCCTACTCTTTAGATTTTCAAAATACCACCCAAGCCTATTGTATTGTAGCTTCTAACGTTAGGTTACCCATCACTGGTTATTGTTTTTCTATACATTATGTATCATCTTCCTACAGTTTTGATGTGTTATTAGATTGGTACATACTGCTAAGTTACTGCATATTGTTACTTCCATGCTAATGCTAATGCTAACTGTTCCAGACAGCCGAGTCCAGGAGGCCGCCAACGTAGCTCTCTCGTCGTGCCAGCTGGAGCTTCTGCCAACGCTGTGCGGCCCAGACGGCTGTGCCCAGGGCACCCTGCTGCTCACCGCCACCACTGACTTCACCCGTGACGGAAACAGGGCGAGCCTGGTCACGCCACAGCCTACACGGAGCAGCCCACGCCTCTGGAGGAGTTACAGGCCTGACCCCCTCAAGGTCAGTGGTCATGTGTCTGCTCCATTACTTACTACCCACACCATCACTTACTACTAGTGAGTCAGTCTGTCATATACTGCCATCATTTCTCTCTGCTGTATTATCAAGGTAAATGTTTGCGTAGCCAACACCGTACAGTATGTTTGATGAATATAGACAATTCCAAATCCAGATTTGAATTCTGGTGTAGAGAATTCTGTCAGGTCTGTGAAGTATGACCATTAGGGTGCATAATTTGCCCAACTTTCTGAAAAAGTTTGTAAAATCAATCTGTACCTAGTATAATTTTTTTACACTTGCCAAAGTAAACTTCCATGAAAATTTTCATGAAATTCTATTGCTGTCTACTGGGTCCACCAAGCCTCAAGTTTATTGCCTGTGGACAAATCAGTTTTCCTATAAAAACATAAAAAATAATGAATTTAGCCCTATAGTAGCAATGGAAGTTGAATATAAATATGGACAGTGTGCATCTTTTGGTACAAGTTTTATGTCTCTATCATCATTAGTTTCCAAGATATAGCAAACGTTTCATTACTTTGGGACTTCAAGGACTTTGATAAGCAATAAGCATCTTCTTCTCTCTCAGGTTTGGTGTTTCCTGTCTGTCTGCTTCAACCATCCGCAGAACATTCTGATAATGTTCTTCTCCTCTTGCAGAGCTGATGTAGTCTGCGCTTAGCTTGACATTGTAATTTGTAACATTCAGGCATTCTAATGTGATCAGGGCTTCCTGGTAGGCTTGGTGAGCAGGCCAGGTTAAAACATCAGAGGTGAGGAAAGTAGGGTCCAGCTGCAGAAGATGAAAGATGTACCACGAATCAGGCCCCACCAGGTCTGTCAGTGTTGTTTCCAGGGTTATCCTTTCTGGAAACGTGGGTTTACCAAACTCCGAGCCATACCTGATTAAATGAGGTGCAGAGATAAATTTCGTTGTGTGCACTGTGTGCTGTGCATGTCATCACAATGATGTCTTGTGCTCCACAAGGATGTCTTGTGCTCTAGTGGTACCTTACTGCTGACACATTCACAACACTGTTACATATCACTTCTGACAAACAGGAATACTGAAGTAAATTCTTGAACTGCAGGTCATTCCATGGTGCATCAACTGCCATTGATTATTCATCCACCAAGCTGAGTAGAGGAGTGCCACAAATGTGACAAAGTTTTCTAGTACACACTCTATGTCTCTCATCTCATCTTTGGCCTTTGTGGATATCACTCCAGCCAGCCAGCTTAGGTTGACCTGGTGGTGGCTATTGGAGAATTAAAAAGTACTAACATCTTGACAAAATTGTCATATCTTGGAAAATGATAAAGATACAGATATAAGACTGGTACCAAAATATGTGCAATAGTGACATTTATATTCAACTTTCATTGCCAGTATAGCTCTAAATACATTATTTTTAAAGTTATTTGAGAAAAACTGATTTTTCTGACAGGGCCAGGGACCTAACTTAAGAGGCTTGGTGGACCCAGTAGATATTATTCAATAGAGCTAATATTCCTCAAAATTTCTTTTAATTGGTATTGTCACATTTTAAAATTAGGTACAAGTTGAATTTCTGACATTGGGGCAAATGATGCACCCTAATGACCATGTCTGTGTATGAGCACTCCTTATTACTTACTTTGTTATAATCTTTTATGTTCCAAGCCAAAATGTTGTGTCTGATGAATAAAGCAATCCAGATTCTGATTTGATGCTTAGTTATGCTAGGTTTGTGAGCAGACCTGAACTCCGAAACCTGAAGTTAACAGAGCCAGCCCAGAATTGGTGTGTACTTACAGTATATGAGCCAGTATTGTGTTAGTCCTCATATGCTGTGAGCAGAAGGTGAATATGGGTGAACCTGTTCTGATGAGGAGATGAGAGGAAATGAACAATTAAGCTATTAAAATAAGCTACATAATGGTGCTAAGTCATGTAAGAAGTGCCTGCTAAATTCACAAAGACATATGGACTATGATAGTATGTCTTTTTCTTTCCATAGTTCACTTGCAAAACTAGCAAGCAAAGATTTTGGAATTATTTTTTTGTATTTAATGAACTGTACTTCATACCTGGGCTAAGGACAGTCCCATTAACATCCTCAGTGGTCTGCTAATAATCATAATGACCTGGGTGTCCATTTAGTAAGCGTAAGTGTTGCTAAACCTTACACATCATTTAGAGCACCCACATACCAGAGGGCCTGAAACTGGCCTTATGTTGCAGTGGCATCAATAAAGAAGGAATGCTCTAACTGGAAGCAGAATTACAGGGTTCCTGTTGAAGCACTGTCATAAATTGCCGTAAATAAAATTGACTACAGTATCTGCAGGTCTGTAGAGTTCCTGGGCTGGACATGAAGTAAGGGTCCTGTATTCTCTCCCCAAGAGTAGCCTACATTTCCTGCAGTAGCCTCGTTTTACTTTTTAATCTTTTTTTATATTATGTAATAAGAGGTACTTAAGGAGTGTAAATACACACATTTTGAAATGAAAGCAATATACAACAATTCTACAAATTTCAAAGCAGAACATGTACCACTTCCAATGTAGACCAAAAGACAAAGCTAAAAGAGTTAAAAATGTAAATAAAACTAATAAACACTAGCTGTTAGCTGGCCTGTATGGAAAGCCAGAGGATTCGGATGCAATAACTCAGATCTGCTGGGGCTGACAGACAGTCATTACAGCCCCTTTAGAGTTGACAGAGAACCAGGCGGCATGTGTTAACTGTGTGTCGGGGGCCTCCATCTTTGTTTTAGTGTAAACACAAAGAAAGGCTGGGGCAGGCTGCCTGGCGGTGTCTGCCCTTTAATCAGGACCCAGAGGGGGGCTGGCTGTCCTGCTGCCTGCTTTTTAATCAGTACAGGCTAAGCTGTGTTTGTGTGTTCCTCACAGGTCACGGTTCAGGACGTTCCCACCGCCACCTGCTACTCTCTGACAGATCCACACGTCATTACGTTTGATGGCAGGTAACAGCACAGTCAGCGACACCAAGGAGCACAAACATACACACAGTCATGGATACACATACTATTCTTGCACATACACACACACACACACACACACATATAATTCGTTCATCATCCTCTGACTGATCCACACATCATTACATTTGATGGCAGGTAATGGCTGTGACGCCCCCAACACAACGGGGACTACACACATCGATGCTCTCTATGCTACAACACACACACACACTTGCACCCAACCCAACCTCTCACCACTACAACCTCTAACACACACAGACACACACACACACACACATACGCACACACGTACCATCCCCACCACATACCATATATGCACACACACACGCACACGCACACACACCTGTCCACGTTTATGTTTCTCTCAATCGCTCACACAGTGTGACTAAACCTAGTGTCACAGCTCTGGAAAGTCACAGCCACCATGCCATTATCCTCATACAGCGCATAGTCAATAACCACGCTCACTTGTCCCCGCCCCCTTCCAGCGCAGAAACATATGGCCTGTGTCCGACCCCACCCCACCCCTCTCCACAGACTACCTGTCCTTGACAGCACCAAGACACCCCCAAAGTCACTCCTAAAGCTTCTGCTGCAACCATGGGCCAGGCACACAAGATAGATTAAACCGTATAATACCACTGACGGGGAAAAATTCCCCCTAAAAGAGTTTGTCTGCAAAAGGCATAAAAGTTGAAAAATATCTTGCAAGCATTTCAAAAGGGTTTATGAAAAGGATGTCTCGCTATAATGTCTTGGGGATAATATGTTCCTACTGACAATGTTAGGTAGGCAATTACCAGCTGCTTGCAATGTATTGACTTGTACTTCACTGTGCAGATGAATGATGTACTTTTAAGTTTAGCCTAGAGTTCAAATCCACTGCCAAATGTCTCTTAATGCCAACTGGCCTATAATGTTTTTTTCTCAGTTAATATTTTCCCTTATGAAGTCAACAGTCAAGAGGGCCTAACTGAGCAATTTAATGTACAGTCCTGCTGTTCCTCCATGTGTCTCTGTGTGTGTGGTTATTTTGCTGTGCAGGCTGGTGCTAGAGGATGGAACTGGTAACTGGAAGGCCACTCACTTAGCAGCACGTCTTGAAATAAATTAGAATGATCTGTGATACTTTGTGTGGTATGTTTTAATTCAGAAAACAATTCAGTAAATAGAAATACTCACTTTTTTAAGATTATTGACCACAAGTTCATTTTAGGAATTATATGGTCTCTCTCTTAAAATTCAGTGTAAAATGAACTTTGGGTATGTTAAAACATGATAACGAGTTGGTATGTTTGCTGAGGAGCAAAACTACGCTAGTCTGTTGCATGACTGAACAGTATTTTTTTATCGCTTTGATCAAAAAGGCCCAACACGCTGGTGAAGACATCCCTTTTTTAATCCATTCAAAAAGCTCAAAGTAGCTCCACACTTCCTTGGCACTATAACAAGGGCCCTGACATTTAAAACAAAGTACTGACAACTTTGATTACTGATTCAATCTATCTCACATTGTCATTTTAATCATTGGTGAGTTAAATAAACCCATTCCATTTAAAATCCATCCTTTTACCTCCTCTGCTATAGCCATGGCACAGGCTTCAGATCAGCTTCAGCTACTTTCTCTTCCACCAAATCCCATGGAAGTTTTTGCTATGTTCAAGTTAGTCAAGCTTAAACTGTATTCATAATTTCCTCACAGGAAGTGAAACGTTTGAAATGTCAGTGTGAGCTCACAGTGTCTAATGGGGGGGGGGGGGGGCGCACAATGCATTTCAGGTGTTTTTTTTTGCAGCGCTGGTGCCCAGTGTTGCTTAATAGAGCAATTTGGTTCGGTTTGGTGTTGCAGCATGTGAACACAGTAGTCACAGTAATCAGGAGAGTGGAAGTGGTACAAAAATGGCTGAACTCGTTCCATAGCTATTTCCAGAGAGGACAAAAAAAATGCAGAGCAAGAACACACAACACATCGTCTCGTGCACAACTCAGCTAATATGTTCTTTACAGTGTACCTTCAGCTCGTGTCTAAAAGGAATGGGTTCAGCGAAGCTGCTGCTAATCCATCACAGTTCAGTTCTGGGTGAAGTTCTCTCCTCCCTATCTCACTGTGTCGTGGCTTTAAAATCTTATCACTGTCTCCAAGACACAGTCATACTCCTGCTCTCCCTCCCTGCCCCCTGTCTCTTTCCGTCCGTCTGTCTCTCTCTCTCTCTCTGTCTTTCTCTGTCCCTCTGACTCACACACACCCACACACACACATACACACACTTAGACAAAAAGATGTATACAGAGGCCAGACAAGACAAAATGGAGTAATTGCACAGAAAGATGATAAATGTCAAGAAAAATGTTAAACCAGTTCCCATAGCACCCACCACATCCATTCAAGTGATCCAGGAGGTGATATTAATAGCTCTTGTCTTTCACCCTTTCTCTATCCCTGCCACCCTATTTCTCTCTTTGTCTCTCTGTCTCTTTCTTTACCTCTCTGTCTGTCTGTCTGTCTGTCTGTCTGTCTGTCTGTCCTCTCTCTCTCTCTCTCTCTCTCTCTCTCTCTCTCTCTCTCTCTCTCTCTCTCTCTCACTCTTGCATTCTATCTCCCGCTTTCAATTCAATTTAATAACCATTATTGCCATGACCATTTCAATAGAAGCAGTATTGCCCAAGCATGTAGTGTAGGGACATACAGTGCATAAAAAACAGAACATCATGAACAGATCTTTGTACATATACAAAGGTCAAATACAATAAAATAAAATATCAAAATCTGCCCTTTTTTCTCAGGCGGTATGACAACCATCAGACAGGCACGTTTGTCCTATACCGGAGTCTGAGTCGGCATTTTGAGGTGCAGGCACGGCACTGGGACTGCGGAAGTCGCCATTATGCGGTGGCCTGCAGCTGTGGTGTGGCCGCCCGTGAGGGCAACGACCTGGTGACCTTTGACATGTGTAATGGACAGCTGCAGGAGACAAGGCCACAACTGTCCATCAAAAGCCTGTCCAAGACCACGCCCCCACAGGTTAAAATCCACGAGTCACACCAGGGGAGGAAAGTTACGGTATGGGCTGCCATTTCCATCTGTGTGTGTGTGTGTGTCTGTGTGTCTGTGTCTTCACCTGTGTGTGTGTGCGTGCTTTAGATATTAATGTGTATGGGGAAAGAGAGTGTGCATGTGTGCATTTATGTGTGTTAATATGTGTGTGTGTGTGTGTGTGTGTGTGTGTGTACCTGTGTGCAGTGGTTAAAGTGGGATTTGGCAGGTAGGAGAGATCCCAAATGTTGTGTATTTTTTTTAGTATTGTGTATTCTTTTTTGGATTTGATAGTGTCACTGTCTATTCTTACTACGACTGATTTGCTTGACTTTTAATAGTTTTATTTTGGTCCATCTACACTGGCAATATGGCAATATGCAATCATTGCTGAACACCCCAAAATGGAACACAACCTTGTTTTTTACAAGGTCAATTCAGAAATAAAAAAAAATAAAAGTCCAAAACTGCTGCTCTGGGCTACGCCCTTGGCTGCTTTCATTCCCCTACTCATGGTAAAAATCTGGACCTTGGAAAGTGATACTTAGAGTCACTTCATCATCAGCATTTATGACTGAAATGGTAAAAATGGAGTACATCGTGGCCTGGGCTGTCTGAAACTGTTCATTCACATGGCCACTTAAAACACTAAAAGTTATATTAAACACTAAAATATTTATTGTCAAATTCATTATCAAAACATCATATAACAACACATCCATTAGGGTATTTCCTGATTTAAACAGACTGTCAGCTAGTCCTTCAGAGTCATTTTCTTACTACTCTATAGTCGGCATTTCCAGATCAAGCTTACTTTTCAAAATAATCTGTAATCATTTGTTTGCATCCTCCCTTTTATTCTCCCCCCTCCATCTTTAAGAATGGAGTTATGAAGACAATAATATTAGCCTACATTAGCTTTGCATTTTGATACCTAACGTTATTGACCAGCAATTGGCGTATTACAGTAGTTTCGTCTAGCCTTATTGTTTCTTTAAGTTGTGCTCATTGCAATGTTTACATTTCAGAATTTTGAAATTACTTAAACTTTTAACTCCACTCCTACATCCACTTGCTTTGGGTAGAACTGCAACTGTAAATGCAACGATTTTATCTGCATGACCCAAGCACCGCCATCAACTCAGTCAGGAGATACAAGGACCAGCACTGAAAACATAACATTGGTGACAGGTTGAAGATAGGCAGATAGCTGTGTCTTTGTGAAAGAGGGACCAGGAGATAATATTAGACTACCTTCTGATTTGATGAACAGTGCAATGAAGAGAGAGGAGGGGAGCCCGGTTGAAATTTGACTGTACACACGTGGTTTTTTTTTTTTTTTAAAACAGCATTGAGCGATTGTGATTGTGAATTTATTTATTTATTTATTTATTTATTTATTTATTTATCTGAGGTCTCAGAACGCACTTTCAGACCATTCCAGTCCACTTTAAACCCTGTGTGTGTGTGTGTGTGTGTAAATGTACCTGTGTGTTTATGTATGTGTCTTCATCCGTGAATGTACATGCATTGCATTAGACATACTGTATGTGCTTATGAGGGAAAGAGAAAGAGCATATGTGTATTTCTGTGTGTTTATATGTGTATGTGTGTGTATATGTGTGCATGCACATGTGACTGTATAGTCATTTCAAATCACTCCAAAGATGGACACTAAAACTGCATAACTGATTACAGCCAAATCACCTTCAAAATAATGCTCTTCATGCACCATGAGTACACATCCTCTTCTTTTAGTGGAAGCACTAGCATCTGAGCACTGGTAAATTGTGTGTATTTACTATGTGGACTGTGATGGACAGTGAAGTGTGTTTCTTGTTTGCATGTAGAGCGAGCTCTCCCTCTACCAGTGTGCTTCACACATGCCCTTGCAGACTCTGCAGATGAGGCCAATTAATATGGATCAAAACATGGAGCTGAATTACTTCAGCCGTGCTGTGTTATGACAGCTAAATTATTTACAGGCATGTCCACATCCATGGCATGCTTACCGTAAGAGGCACCAGGCAACTCCACATATGCTGCATCTCTGCTGGGCTTTTAGCGGATGCTTTTCTTTACTGAATGCAAACTTATATCACAGCAATTTTGTGTGACCTGCCACTGTAGATAACAAATAAGAAAGTACACTCTGCTGCTCTTTTAATCTTAAAAATAGATAAATAGTCTTTATGTTTGTCATTTTATAAGAAAAAAATGTGTGTGCACGGGTGTGTGTGTATTTATTAATACGCATTTATACATTTATACATATGCACGTGTGTGTGTGTGTGTATTTATACATATGCATGTGTGTATCTGTGTGTGTTGAACATGCAGTAAAACTTTAGTAACCTCTGTTTGTGCGCTAGTTGCCCATTTGTTTCTGCTCTTCATGCACTTCTGCTCTGAGGGAAGGCTAAGAGTAATGGCCTTCATAGGGCACAGGCTCCACCTGCCACATCCAAGGATAAAAGCCCATATCCACACTCACTCGTGCTTTGCAATAATAGAGTAAACTCATTTGACCACTTCAAACTATCTTTGGATGCTGTATCTTTTGAAAGGCCATGGTTCTTGGGCACATACTGTATTGAGTGAATCTCATCTCAGTGTACAAGACATCCCTCTATGAACATCTTATTTTCAGGACAGAGAAGCTCGCTCCATCCTGCTCTCAGCATCTTCATAAGGGGTTTTAACAGATCCTGCCGGGTCCTTGGGCAGTGTGTGTGTGTGTGTGTGGGTGTGTCTGTGTGTCTGTGCATGTTCGCCTACATTTCTATTTGAGTGTGTATGCGTGCAGTGTTGAAGTGTGTGTGTGTGTGTGTGTGTACAGGGAGGTTATGGAGGCTTGTAAGCTGTCTCATCTCTCTGACTGTCCCTTCCTCTAGATACTCTTCCCGTCCGGGGCATTTGTGCGTGCCGATGTGAGTGACTGGGGAATGAGCCTGACTCTGAGGGCTCCCGGCTCCGACCTGAACCGCACCCGCGGCCTCTGTGGAACATTCGACCGCAACGGCCACAACGACCTTCACGGACCCGACGGCTCCGCCCTCGGCAGCGGTGACCTCCAGCGTTTCATCGACACCTGGAGGTGATTGAGCTGGATCCCAGCTGTAATGATGCAGGGGTGGGAGGGGGAGTGTGTACCAGAGGTATGGTGGTGGTGGTGGTCTGGTGGTTAGTGAACAGAACTTGTCAAAAGGAAAACCAAACGGTTGCAATTTTGTTTCCGTTGTGCAAGGCACTCAACCCCTAGTTTCTGCAAGGGGACTGGCCCTGTAGCTGATTCACTGCTTGTAAGTTGCTCTTGACAAAAACATCTTGTCAATGACATGTAATGTAATGTGTGCTTTTGTCAAATGAATGACACATATTGTAGTTGCATGAGTGGTAACTGTTGGCCAGCCTTTTGGCAGCCTACCACTACTGAGTGAGGTTTTCAGACACAGACACGGCCAGTATCTCTTGAGAGGGACTGAGGATACAATACTGGAGGTGGCTAGTAGGGGACCTCGCTCCAGGTACTCTGCCCTTCACTCCTTGGTTAATGGCAAAACCTTTCATCAAACACTAATAGCCTGTTTGTGTATGCACTGATACGGTTTCAACAGCTAATGGCGTCTAGTATCACCTGTATTATTATTCGAGTTCCCCATTATTGCTAATGACTGTAAGTGATTCCGCTTTTGTTGGTGAGGTTTTCTTGCCTTTAATGGAAGCTCTTACAAGCTGTCAGTAAAATGAGCCCCTTTCATATATAGAGAGGAAAATAGAGGAAAAAAAGAAGGAATGAGGTAGACGTTTTTTTTTCCTTCTGTTTGAAAGAAAAAATGGAATTAATCGAAAGGCTAACCTTTATCAAATCCTAAATCCTTTCAAAGACGTGATGTGTCAGGGCTTAACTGGAAAGGCTAAAGTGATAGTTCAATTTGGCAGGCATATTTATGTCTGGCTGTTTTCCCCTTCTTCCTGCGATAGGATAGCGCCCGGGGAGAGCTTATTTGACAACACGCCGTCTGCCCTGGAGGGTGAGATGAAGAGGCATTTCTGTCGCTGTCAGAGGGGCTACGGAACGCCGCTCCATGGGATGAGCACCGCAGACTTCCTATTCAACCAAGTCCCCTCATCCGTCTGCCAAGACCACGACAGCACGGATTACACATCCCTTTTCCCGTTCAGAGACACCACTGCAGAGCACGCACACACATACGAGACGGGACATGAGCAAAGTGTCCTCAAACGGCACGTCTCCCCTCAGACAGCGCCGGAACAAGATGGCATGTGGTCCCTCAGGAGGGAAAAGCGAAATGTGAAATCAGCAGTGACCAAACCGTCACCCAATAAGACAGTCTCTGGGTTGTCTGGGTCATCAGCTCTAAGGCCGAATGACAGGAGGGCAAAGAGGCAGAATCTGTACGACTTCCCTCCGAACACCGGCCACCGCCAATCAGAACCGGATTTTCAGCCCGTTCTGGCCTTCCAGAGCCTGAGCCAGTCGGACCTGGAGAACTTCGCCTACTTCTTCCCGGACGACCACCTGTCGGAGAGCCGGCCAGTGCCGCAGCCCGTGTGGCCCACCCCGAGCGGCCTGACGTCGGCCAAGGCCCTGGAGCTGTGCCAGGCGTCCCTGGCCAACTCCACGGTGGGCGCGGCGTGCCGCGGCCTGCTGGACCGGCGCCTGGACGAGGCCGTGGACCTGTGCATCCAGGACCTGCAGCTGAAGGACGACCTGGCCTGGGAGGACGCTCTGCTGCCCTTCCTGGAGAACGAGTGCGAGCGCCGCCTGCTGCGGAACAGGACGCTGCGTGCTTTGCAGCTGGGCACTGGTGCTGCCGGTGGTGGCGGTGCTGGGGCCTCGGGTGGGCCTGGCGATGTGGTCACTGCCCTGCGCTGCCCACACCTCTGCAGTGGCAACGGGCTTTGCACTGAATCTGGGTGCCAGTGTTACCCAGGGCACAGCTTCTATGACTGCAGTATACCCATCAGTAAGTACCTGTGCGAAATGTAGGGATGCACCAATCTGACAGATAACAAACACTGGTCCAATACTCAGATAGAGCGATATCAGAAAAAGATGCTGTGACATACATTATGATGAAGATTATGGTACGGTATGGTCTTTGGGGATATGGAACACTCTAGTTTATTGTTGTCTGTAAAATGTAGGGTAGAAATGTAATTCTTCACAAACTTCAAAATGGAACCATATTACTGTGCAACTATTATACAAATCAATACTGCCCTATAAAGCCAAAAGGCAGTAACTACATATTTTGAGTTTAGACTGAGAACTGACTTTAGGAAACCCCCTTTGTCTTGTGACTACATCTATTAAGAAAGTGCATAAAAGCATCGCCACTATTATACATACTTTACCATAGACATCCTATTCATGTATAGGATGTCTATGCACTTTACAGCATGTTTGACAGGGCAGTGTGACAATGCTAAAGGCATTCTTCTCAGTTTTTATGTTCACGTAGTTACTGCACTTTGCCTGTATAGGGCAGAATAATAGAATTGAGGGGACTAACAATAAATGTATGTCAATAAGTGGTGTTGCGTATTAAACAGTCTAGGAAAGACTCCTTTGGAAAACATGTAAGACTATATGGTTGGTTTGGCAGGAGAACTTTTTGTCAATACGAATAGAGTTGAAACAAATAGAATATGAATACCAAGTTTAAGAATGGGCCATGCATCTAGTCTAGAATATGAATTAATCAATCTTTTTATTTAGTTATTTGTCAGGGGGGTAATACATTCAATATTATCCTCTCAACAGCCTAATAAATCATCATGAGCTAAAATATTCGGCTATTTTGCCAGATAATTTGCGCTGCATCTGGAGTAGGAGACTGATGACTTATTGCCTTTGAACTGTGTGCAGTGTCTCGGTGAGGATAATGAACTTGGTATCTGATGTAATTGTCTGTATATGGCGCTTTAGGGACATGACTCTCAGCCCAGAATGAGTT
This sequence comes from Coilia nasus, assembly GCA_027475355.1. Lineage (NCBI taxonomy): Eukaryota > Metazoa > Chordata > Actinopteri > Clupeiformes > Engraulidae > Coilia > Coilia nasus. The sequence goes on along the minus strand of CM050220.1, from coordinate 26,927,798 downwards.
TTAATTAAAATCATATTGGTCTGGAGGAGAGGCCTGGCTGTGCCTCTAACAGATGGTGTTTGGGGAGGCCTGGGTAACAGGGTGGCGATCGATCCAGCCTCATGCTTTGGCCCTCTAGTTGGGCTGGCGCAGTGTGCTGAAGAGTTATCTCTCTCCCTCTTCATCTTTCTGCCTGTATTAGTTTCTCCAACCATCACTGCCACTCCTTCTCTATTTCTCTGTCGCTCTCTCTCTCTCTTTCTCTGTGTGTTTGCTGCACTCTCTCTGTTCTCTCTCCTTTCTCTCTTTCCCTATGTCTATCTCTCCATCTATCTAACTTTCTCTTTCTTTCTGCCACTCATCTATTTTTCTTTCTCTCACTCTTTCTTTATCTCTCTCTCTCTCCCTCTCTTTTCCCCTGTACTTGTCTTCCTCATTGCCTGTCTCTGAGTCGTTGTCTCTCTTACCATTACCTTATAGTCTGCTGGTCTGCTGAGCTATCTGAGTCATGTTTTCATTTCGGAGAAGTGTTATCTCCACTTCTTTAGCTCATTTGACGTGCTTGCACACTGTGTGCAAAGTCCCAGTAGTTCACCTCTCCAGGGAAGAGAACAGATGGTGCATTTCTCACCTTTCTCTCTCTCTCTCTCTCTCTCTCCCTCTCTCCCTCTCTCCCTCTCTCTCTCTCCCTCCCTCTCTCTCTTTCTCTGTCTGTCTTTTCCGGTGTTGTATACTTTTTGATATATTTCTCACAGTGAACTTTAGTGAACAGAACTTTACTATAGCTCCAGGATCTGTCCACTTCCACTTTGATGAAGCAGCACTTAAACCTGATCTTTTAGCCCCTTTCAAATTCTGTAGCATTAGCATCAGCTTAGACTCATCCTTATCCTCATCCTCATCCTCATCCTCATCCTCATCCTCATCCTCATCCTTATCCTCCCTCCCTTGTCTGGGCTTCTGCGAGGTATCTGTCATGCAGGGCCACGCTTGGCCTTGGCCGCCTGCCAAATGGGCATTAATGCACAGCTGATTAGCCCAGCGACCAGCAGTTAGCGCCCCCTACCGCTCCCCGGCCGCCCCAGACGCCGGGGCTCCCTGTGGGCCAAACAGTGCAGCACCTGGCAGGGGTTTAACACAAATTACAGGGCAGATTAACAAGGGCTGGGGTGTGCTCATGGGTGTGTGGGGGGGGTTGGAAGAGGCGTGAAGGGAGCGGTGTGTTGTGTTTATCAGGGGGGCTTCTGTGGCTTGACCCGCCCTCCTCTTCTCCCCTCTCGTCCTCCCCTTACCTCCCTCTGATATCCTCCTGCTCTCCTCTCATCGCCTTCCTTTACTCTCCCTCTCCTCTCCTCCTACTCTCTTCTCCCCTTCTCTCCTCTCATCCCCCCTCCCCCCTTTTCTCTCCCCTCTCCCTCTCTTCACCTGTTTTCTCTCTCTTGTCTTCCTGCTCCCTCTCTCTCTCCCTTTCTGTCTCTCTCTCTCTGCCTGATGTATTACTGCTGTGGGGAGATCAACATGCAGGAGGAAGGAGTGAAGGGCAGGGGAATAAATCCAACCTAATTGCCTCAGCGGCCGCGGCTGAGAGAGAGAGAGGAAGCGAGAGAGAGAGAGAGAGAGAGAGAGAGATGGGTGGAAGGGTGGATGGAGAGACAGATTGAGAGCCGGCAGTAAAAGGAGTTAGAGCGAGAGAGACATCATCCATCCATTCAGCCATTCATAGTGTACAGCCAGGCAGGTGGTGGAAAAGTAGGATAGTGGGTATTATACTTACTTTAGACTTTATCCACTTTCACTGATATCTACCTCATGTAAGCTGTCCCTATTTACTTTTTTTTCGCCGAGAAATGCTGTTCAGAAGGAACAACCACCATCTGCAGGCCATCAGCCTTTCTGTCCCCTGACAGAGTGCTTACCTCTCCACAGGGATGAAGCCTCTGTGAGATTTACATTCCAGCTATGGAGGTAGACAGACAAGGGGACATTTTGGGCCTTATGAAAAAAAATCACACAGACACACACACACACACACACACACACACACACACACACACACACACACACACACACACACACACATACACAGGCACACACACAGACAGACACATATACACCCACATACACACACACACACACACACACACACACACAGACATGCACACAATTTTAATAATGTTGGTCATAATTCTCACATAGTGTGGTCATGTGACATGATGCTTCCCCTACCTGCTTATTACATTTCCCTGTGTGTGTGTGTGTGTGTGTGTGTGTGTGTGTGTGTGTGTGTGTGTGTGTGTGTGTGTGTGTGTGTGTGTGTGTGTGTGTGTGTGTGTGTGTGTGTGTGTGTGTGAAGGCCCCTGTCAGTGTAAGGCTCTTGAAACTGCTCCAGTCCCCTCCACAAAGCTCCGCTGTAAGCTAAAGACCCCCATTAAAAACAAGGACTCCTCACTCAACAGCCATTGTTGAGCTTTCCTTTTTGCAGATAGAGATGGACATCTTTAGGGCTACTTAGTATTTCTCTACTTGACCCTCCCAGCCCTCCATCCATACCAAGGCTGAAAGACAGGACTGGTTGGGTAGCACTCTTGTGCAAATGATTGATTGCTGTTCACTGCCGGTCTCTTCTGCAGCACTCGGGACTACTTGTGCTGGCCAGGTACAGTATCCATGGCCTCCTCCTCAGACCCTGGGTGCCGGTAGCAGCCAGTAGTGGCGAGGTAAAGGTACCTGCAACCCTGCAACAGTGCAAGGGCACACTGAGAAGCACACGATGGCATTTGGCCCATTCTGCTGGATGCTCACCTGCTTTTTTAATCACCTGCTTCAAGTATGAAAAGTTTGTGTGTGTGTGTTTCAGTATGTGAGTATGTGTGTTTGTGTGTGTGTGTGTTTGTGTGCGTGTGTGTGTGTGTGAGTGTGTGTGTGTCTGTGTATCTGTGTGTGTGTGTGTCTGTGTGTGTGAGATAGTATGTCTGTTTTGTGTGTATATGTGTTTTGTGTGTGTATGCGTGTGTGTGTGTGTGTGTGTGTGTGTGTGTGTGTGTGTGTGTGTGTGTGTGTGTGTGTGTGTGTGTGTGTGTGCGTGCGTGTGTGTGTGTGTGTGTGTGTGTTTGTTTGATCGCAACACAACTTCTCTCTAAACACCTATCCCTGAGGTGCGTGTTGTTCTGGTGCCCTCTCCATGGGTGGTGGGGCCAGGCACTGCAATGGACCAAGGAGAAAATAGCCCTCTCTTCCTGGGTGAATGCTACTGTTCCCGGCCTGTTATTAGAGGCCTCTGCTGCTCCTCAGCTAACGGGGATAATAGCCTTGTTTCTGACGTCCCTGCCAGTCCAGTTCCCCTGCCTCCCGCACGCCAGTCATTACCTCTGGTGAAGATTACACTGTTTTTGTTGTGTACACCCACTGTGGACTGTTAGTCAGCCAGCATGAAAGAGATGGCCGTGTGAATAAATGCAAACGTGATACTCTGCAGTGCAGTGGTGTTTACGGAAGAGGGAGGGGGTGGGGGGGTGGGGGGGTGGGGGGGTGGGGGTGCTGGGGAAGGAGAGCTCTGCTGAACCAACAGCCGTTATTAAACCTTAGATATAGCCATGCTTGCGGGGTGTCAGAATCAGTTTATTTTGACAGGGCCGGCTGGTGGGTGCGTTTTAAATATTTTATTCGAATGTAATCATTTTGCCATCTCTGTCTGGCGCTGTCCTATGGCGTGGCAAACAGAGTTAAAAACATTTCTTTGCCATACCGTTGAAATGAATTCTGACACAGCCTGACAACTGCTGGCCAAGAAATCTCAGAATCTAGACTTCACAATAGTCTCGTTTCCATGCTTTTTTATCTTTAGAACAAGAAAGTTGAACAAAAGCCAACTGGCAGGGGTTGGACAGGATATGGATGAATGTACTTGGAGAGGAAAGGGCTACTTTGTGTGGTGCTTCTGAAAAAAAGAAGCTGTCTACTCCTGGTGTTCTCCAAGTGTGATTTATTAACTTTTTTCAAACTGCATCTTGGCATCACATATAAACAGCTCCTGCATTTTTGGTGTTATTTTCAATGACATATTTCAGCATATTTTTACATGTTTTACTACTAGCGACTGTAGGCTTGCCTCATTTGGAGCTCATTTGGGCAGAGATGTGAATTAAGTGGTATTGTCTCCAAGGAGAAGCGGATTGGCGGGGCTGGAAGCACATTTGAAATTTAAAATGGCCGATTTAAGGAGGTCCAGCGAAGGCTGGGCAGCATCGGCAGCATTCATCATGACTAGCGTTGGCAGTCTGCACTGCGGAAGCGCCCGCCTGTCGCTGCTCCTGAATCCTCTGCTGTTGCCCGGCGGCAGATCATAAGCTGTAGTAACCTCTGTTTGGGGCCTCATTTGCACAGTGCATAATGCAAACCTGGTGAAGGCAGAGAAGGGAGGAGGGGGGGGATTCTAATTAAGGGAGAAATTGCAAAATCCTGCCGCTAATTGCCGCGCATCATCTAGCGAGAGTGCTAATGGTCTCCCAGAGACGTATGCAAGGTCAGCGCTAGTCTGCTTCCCCTCTGAAAACATGCCGTGATTTATTGCCATGTGCGCTTTGTCATAGTGTTGTGTTAGCGGCGGTGATGTTGTAAGTCCCTCTCCGCCACTCTGGGCTGCATACCTAGTGGTGTGTTTTAATGTGCAGTGTTATCTTCCTGCTTTTACTGAGAAGGACAGCGGCAGTGACAAATACTGTCCCCATACCTGCAAGTCATTATTCTATAAGATACCCTTGAATCACAGCACATACCTCTTTGAACGCATTTCACTTCTCTCATCTCATGGAGGCCTTAATCTATTTTCTCTAGTCCCCATTTTTTTTCCCAGCTTGAAAGGAATAACACATGTTTTTCTGCCTTTCTCTCTTAAACGTCCTTATCCCGGGGCACCATGTTGCCTTTTTCTATAGTAGGGCTGAGTGCGCCTGTAGACGAGGACGCTGTGTTTTTGTGAGGTGCTGATGCGATCCCTGTGTTGGCTGGCACGGGCGCCCAACATCAGTTGTGTTGCGTCTGTAATTGAAACCTTGGTGAATGCCTGTTGTGTTGTGGTTGTGAAGGGATGTAAGGATGTTCTGTATTCAGCGTGGAACGCGGCCCACAGTGAAAGCAGATGCCGTTCTCAGAGGTGTGGGAGTGTATTAATTATCCAGAGAGCAAAAAGTCTTTTCTTTTTTCTTTTCTTTTCTTTTCTTCTTTTTCGTTTTAGCAAGAAAGTGAGTCTCATTAGGATTTGATCTCCTTGACAGGAGGTGAGACGATGTGTGTTAATGATGAAATTCTCTTGCACTTTTACCCATCTACTCTTTCTCAGTCTCTCTTCCAAAGTCTTTCTCTTTTATACTTTTATCTTCTTTATTTTATATCGTTCTCCATTTCCTTACCTCACCCAGTTCCTCTCTCGCTCATTCTTAAATGTTTCTCATGTATCTTTTTGTCACTCTCTTAAATATCACTCCATTTCCCTCATCTCTCTTTCTTTTTTTCGGACACTTTTTTTTTGCTTTGATTTGTTTATAAACCCTGGGTCCATCGCTCTCTCTCTCTCTCTCTCTCTCTCTCTCTGTCTCTCTGTCTCTCTCTCTCTCAATCCATATAATTTTTAATTCACCTTTTCTCTCAGCGTCTCTCCTCTTTTTTATTTTTTCGATCCTCTCTGACTCGGTCACGGTCCCATTTCAGTTATTTCTCCATCATATCATTCTCTACTCCCTCTCGCAGTTCAGTTCAGTTCAGTGCAGTGCAATATACTACACTTTATAGGCCTACCTATTTAGGGGAAGATAGTATTGCAGAAGCATGGAACACTAAAACATAAAAATACAACCCACCCGTCTCCCTCTCCCTGTCTGTCTCTTTCTCTTTCTTTCTCTCTCTGCCCCCCCCTCTCTATCTCTCCCTCATTTTCTCCTTGTCTTTCTCTTCCTCTTCTTCTCATCACTGCTGTCTTAAGGTCAGATGGTGGAGTTGACTGACCTGGAGAACAGTGGTCTGTGTGACTTCAGGGCGTACGACTGCAACAGCATACGGGTCTTTGGCCTGGGCTTCCTCGACTCACCTAACCTCAGCTGCCATGCCACCAAGCTCATGGTAAGACAGACCCCCTCAGCCCTTAGCCAAAACTTTCACCTGTGACCAAATTAATTTTGTTCATTTGTTTTATGTTGTATTGTCTTGTGTGTTATGTGCACCATTGGTGAGCTGTTGAGCTGGTTGTGAAACAAATAGCCCCTCGAGGACAACAAAGATACCTTGACTGAATGGAAAGATACTCCCCCCACAAGAATGAGTTGTGTGATGCTGACTATGACTGTGTTGTGTGTCTGAATGGTTCAGTCAAGCACCTACCCTAGCTCAGACCCACAGAGCTGTGCTACAATGTGAGCTAAAAGTCAGACTGCCAGCTCAAGTGCTAGTGCCCCCTAAACGGAGGGACACTTATTATTGTGGTGCATACAAAAGACTGACGTTTCAATGCTATGCATTTTTCTCAAAAAAACACGTAAAAAGTATTCAAAGTACTCCGGTTATCCCTGGGTTTATTCTCCTAGAAGTCTAGAAGTAGCCTGTTGTTCTGACTAGTGTACATTGTGCCAGCATCTCTCTCTGCCATGTTGTGACTGCAATGACTTAGACTATGGCAAGTCCCTAATTTGTGTTTGTGATAGCCATCGCCTTTATGTTTCTGATGCCCTTATGTAATGACACTAGTCACAGACGCCACTTGAACTACAAAGCGAGGCGGTCCATTAACAAGGTATTATTGCATGTTGCAAGGCAGGCTTTAATATGTACCTGCCATCTGGTCTAATGCATATTTAAAGCAGTGGAGGAGACACAGACTATGAGGGTGGTGGATTACTTATATAAGCGTATAGAAAAGAAAAAATGTATAGATTAGAACAGCAGGCATCCTCTTCAGATGAGAGGGCAGCATCCTTTAACAGCTCTGTGTGCTGTGTGTTCTATTCACATGCTACCGTCTTTATTGGTTCCAGCAGTCCTGACGGGGTAATATTCTGTTAACTGATGCTGTGAGATAAGCCATTTAGCCGCTTTAATGTGATACCACACACTGACATGCATTTGCCTCAGCATCCTTGTGGGACTGAGAGGGGATTGGTGGGAGGAAGGGCATCCCAGGGAGAGCCTGTAGTTTACCGACATTCGCTTTTCCTCTTTCTCTCCCCCCCTCCCTCCCCCTCTGAGAGGAATTATCATGAGGGAGGCCTTCCGTGTACCCCCTACTCTTCCTCCTCCCCCACATTGCCTGTTTGGAATTAAAATCTACACCCCCCCAGAGAATCGTCTACTTTCAATTAAATCGGAAGAAAAAAAAAGAAAGGAAGTAGCCGGGATCCTCACTTAGTCATACGTTCCGTGTGTTTCTGCTCTGGCCCCCACCTTCCCGCCCCCGCAGCCACCTCCACGGCTGCGCTCATAACGGCGTACTTGCCCACGGAGGACAGCGGTTCAGTGTAAAAGAAATGGCTTTGACTTTCATTTTTTCTTCCTCTTTTCCCTCCTCCTCTTTTTCCTTTTTTTCCCAGAACTTTTTCATGCATAAAGATCTCAGTGTGTGGGTGCTGTTGATTTATATTCTCATTTTCAGGAAGGCATAAATAAGACTTGGCGAAATATTCATCAAGGGCTTCGGCGATAAGCTCTATGTATATATTTCTTTAAATTGGGCATCGATGCAGAGTAAAAGAGAATTGATTTGATGATCACACTATTCCTCTCCTCCTCCGAGCACTGTGAGCGTGTGTGGCTCTGAATCCATCATGAGGTGTCATTTAATGTCCTTGGAAAAGAAAAGAGTGGAAAAGAGAAGAAAAACCTTCCCTGGTCCCCACCAAATGTTAGCTCTGGGATTAAAGAGGCTGAATAATTGAAGACACCCTGAGACTGTAATGACTCCCCAGCCCTCCATCACGTTTAGGGCCACGAAGGATTCTATTGTTTCAGGCAATTATCCTCCTGGAGCGGAGCAGGAATGGGACAGTGCCCTCAGACAGCAGGGGAAGGAAGGGGGAAAATCAGGAGGAGGGCTGGCTTTTGTGTGCTGAGATGTGTTCTGTTGATCGTGTCACTTTCCCTACCTGCAGTATGTGAATGGAGAGTGGATTCCCGGGGAGAAAACGCAGACCAGAGCCACCTTCCTGAGCTCCAAGGCGGTGGACTGCGATGTCCCTGCTCTCACCGCTATGGCTGGCGATTCAATAGACTTCACCATAGACGACAGGCCTTACGCCCGATGGAAGATTCAGGTATCGGTCAACCTCTCTCTCTGCCTGTCTGTCTGTCTGCCAGTGGTTCAGTATGTCTGTGTTTCTGTCTGTTTGGCAGTCTACTTGCCTCTGACGGTGAAGCACAGACAGAGGTGGACATCACGGGTTCAGAAAGTAAAGATCCTCCCACATATTTATTCCAGCCAATTCACTTTTATCTTCAGTAATGATCAGCTGATCCTAATGAGTTAAACTCTTCAGCCTGGTAGAAGAGCCAGTTAATGGTGTGAGCTGTGTTAAAGCAACACAAAGTAGTTTTCCTCTTTGGTCGCACTACAAGTTAGAAGTGGAATTGTCTCTCATTTGAACTACAGAGAGACACTGTGCTTCTCCAAACTTACTTAGCGCAGTTATAGCCCATGGAGGGCTGCAAAGTGAATTCAGAAGCGCATTTCACCCTGTTACAAGTTGATGAACCACTGAAATGAATTCGGAAACATTATTTTATGGTTGAAAAAACTACTTAGTGTTGCTTTTTAAGCACAGGCATTTGGCAAGAGCTTTACTTTCTCAAGCTGGTTTGTTCACCTCTAAACTCAGATTACATTCAGCGAACCTGCTGCAGATGATCTCACGGTTACTAGCCTCCGAGGATCATGGAAGGTGAGGGGTGTGATCAGTCAAGCAGTGTGCAGTACTCTTCTCCACAGTCACAGGCTTACGCCAAGACAATGGATTTGCCAACTGTATGAATTAATGGCTGCATAACAGCCTTATTCCAAGATTAAATCAATGGTGCATGCGATGAAATGTTGAACAGCCTCGCATGTCTTAGAAACATGGACGTCACATGACAAAGAAGCACCAGTACAGCAATCAATCACAGCACATAAAGTCGTGAAGGCAACGTGATGTGTTTATGACTGACAGGATCCCTTTGGAATTTCAATAGAATAGAGCAAATTCCAGATCATTCTGTATTCATTTTCCTCTCTTGGACGCTCCAATTCCATGCCCCATTAAATTTGCCTGGGAAGGAGCCACCAATTTTGAATCCATGGCAGAAAGAATCCTAACGCAAAAGCGATACAAAATATAACTTTAAGAGAATTTTATTGCAGCACTTAAAGTTTTGGCAGCATAGAAAATCATTCTGTGGACTTGGGAAGTGTGTTTAGAGCTCTTAATCACAATTAAATATTGAAAACACAGTAAAATAAAACTGTTTAGATGACATTCCACCATGATGTATATACCTTATGCCTTTGCCACTCACATTCTCTGCATTGTCACACCATGAACTCCAGAGTTATGCATTCTATTAAGGTGGGCATCCACATGGATAGGCCAATATATCAGCAGTGTGTCTCTGGGGCATATCTGGAAACTGTGTTGGCCCAGATCCACACCGTACCAGGTCCAGGGCCCCATCAGCGCCAGTTTCAGTGGCTGCTGCAATGAGTGTTGAGCATTGGCGGAAGCCATGGGTGACGGCAGCTGAAGGTTAGCCCAAAGTCAGAGCCGACGGAGCCAAAATGGAAGATGTGGGTGGAGGCGAGGAGTGTGTCAGGAGATGGGGGATGAATGAAACTGAATCACAGTGCGCTTTCCTCCATTAATCTGCCAATGCTGTAGGGACCAGCAGGCCTTCATAGGGTGGGGAAATAGGCAGATTATGTATATTCCCAGTGGAGAGGGCGGGAAAGGAATTCATCATTTTTGTGTCCCAGCTGCTTGTTTCATTATTTCTCTGAACATCAGTTCTTAAACCTTCCTTGCTTGTGATTCACCCAAGTATTTGTGTTGAATACAAATGATTAGATAATTGTATTACATGCATGTCTCTTACAAGATTTTTGCATTTATTACAATTGATTTTGTATTTGCCTTCAGCATCTGCATTTTGTGTTTCAGTGACCTCATTTTACTAAAAGGCTTTGCTCTATAAGCTTGCAGTATTAAGGAATTCATTTGCTCCTCTCACAATCATCTTCCACCTCTCAGCACTCTTGCATTGTCTGATACTCTCTCTTGCTCTCCCTCTCTCTCTCTTTCTGTCTCTTTATATCTCTCTTTCGTTTTGTCTCTTTTTCTCTCTTTTTTTCTCTTTCTTACTTTCTCTGGCTCTTTCCTGCTGTCTCTGTCTCTCTATTGCTCTCTTTCTCTCACTCTCTTTCTATCGCTCTCTTTATCTCTTTATCTCTCTCATTCTGTCTCTTTCTCTCTCTCTCTCTGCTCCCTCTCTCCTCATTAGGTGACAAATGATGGTAGTCAGTACAGCGAGCCGAAGGTGCTGACCCTCTATGATGGGGTGTGTCAGCAGTGCTCTCCCTCTGCCTCCGGACTCTGCAAATTAAAGGTAATATGCAGAAATTGTTCTACGCACACACACACACACACACAGAACACACACACACACACACACACACACACACACGAACATGTACACACACACACACACACACACACACACACACGCGCACACACACACACGCACACACACATACAAGCACATGCACACACACGTCACATCTACTGGTACACAGCATGATTACCTTCCACACAGACACTAAACCTGTGCCTGTCAGATAATATTTCCCAGTAGGTAGAACACAAAGACATCTGAACAAAGACTTCACAACAACTGCAACAATATAAACAACAATAACAACAATGTAAACAACAACAGCAATAACAACAGTAAGCACAACAACAGAGCTTTAGGCACAAACCATAAAGTTTCTTTCTCTCCCTCTCTTTCTTCCCACACACACACACATACATACACATGCATACATATGCACACACACACGCACACACACACACACACACACACACACACACACACACACTCACACACACACACACATACAGAAAAATGAAGAAAGAAACATATAAAAGAAAGGCTATTTCGACACCCTCCAGGGGTTTGATGTATCTTTGTAAGGCAGTGTGATGTTGTGCTCTGGTGTTTAGCTCAACTCAGTGGATGAGGGAAACAGACCTCTTTAGACCTCTTACACAGAAATACACGCAAGCACACACAAATACACACACATGATCTCTAACACACACATATACACACACAAACACAAAATTCATCTGCTGGATGAGCAAAACAGGCACCTAAAAAATACAATCTTACTCTCCTCTCACACACACACACACAAACTCTCTCTCTCTCTTTACTTCTGCACACACACACACACACACACACACACACACACACACACACACACACACACACACACACACACACACACACACACACACACACACACACAGCGTTTATCTACTGGATGAGGGGAACAGACACTGTGGCCATCTCAAAGGGAAACACCACGAGTCACATGAGAGGCTGCTGCTTCCTGTCCGAGAAACGGACTACAGCCGTTTATCGCAAAGGCTACACCCCACTGCACACACACACACACACACACATGTGCACACACACACAGGCATACACACACACACACACTCACACTCACACATGCACACATACACATGCACGCAAACACAGGCACACACACACACGCATCCATGCATGCAAACACACACAGCAAAGCACATGCACATCCTTCACACAGAATCACACACACACACACACACATGCAAACCCTTGCACAAACATAGATATATACTCATGCACACATTCGGGCACTCATAGACGCACACAAACACCTAGACCGACACACACACACAAGCACACACCCTCACACAGAATCACACACAACAAATCACACATTGCAATAGAATGATTCTCCGTCTCAAGGCAGTTACTTTCCAGAATCCCCCATAATAGGTGAAAATCCTCGACATAGCAAGACCATGTAGAAAACATGTTATTTTGTAGTAAGTTTAAGCCCTAAAACCCATGCCACATGCTGTTTTAGTACATTTACTGTAAGTATTATTCAATTATTACTGCATTTTAATCAATATTTATATGTTACAGTATAGTTAAAAATGATAATGTATTAAAATATTGTTTTGACAAACTTTTCTTTAGCATGCATAGTTACTTAGCAAGCATATGTTAAGAAAAAAAAATCTGCGATATAATGGGACCCCAAAAGGTGAAGGTGGAGATTGCAGTACATCAAAATACACACACACACACACACACACACACACACACACACACACACACACATACACACACACACACACACACATCAGCCTAACACAGACATGGAATCACAACAGAGTAAATGCACACACAGACACAAACAGACACACACACACATCACATTGGGCTACTGCCACTTCAGTGGTGTGCAGTCACTTGCGGGTGACATTTTAATGGAGCAGCATGATGGTGTGGCCTGGGGGCTGGGACGATGACGTCACGATATGGATGACAGATTGCTGCTGTTTACCACCCTGTTTTCACAAGGGAAGTTCTAGAGGACACTACACTACACACACACACACACACACACACACACACACACACACACACACACAATGTACATACACACACACACACTGTACATAAACGCTCTTACAAAATCCTTATGAATACACTGGCATACTCGAATACACAAATATACACACAAACTTTACATGCAGTCTTTCAGATGGCAGCAGGAATATACATATAGACACATGTACTGTACAGGCAGTCTCTATGCCTGCAGGAACACATACATATTGCACATACACATACACTCTGTAGGAACACACACACACACACACACACACAGGACACACACACACTCCATAGGAACACACACATTGTCCAAGCCATGAAAAATAGTTGAGTAGTACCGATGCCACATCAGCCACTTCAGTGGAGAAGCACGCTGCTGTGGCCGGGGGGCTGGGACGAACCCACATCACGATATGGATGACGGATCGCTACTGTTTACTACCCTGTTTTCACAAGGGAAGCTCTAGAAGACACTACCCTACACACACACAAACACACACACACACAAACACATGCACAAATATACAGACACACACATGCGTACATATAAACACGCATACACACCAATACACACACAGAAATAATATTTTCCCCTTAGCTTTGCTTCATGTTTTCACGCACAGCACTGGCATTTCTGCTTGGCCTGTTCCATGCAGATTTGGGTCTGCTTTGTGTATTCAACACTGGGACAACAGGCTGTGAAGCCCAACCTAGAGAGGGACTGCAATTTATGCACCTTAAGACCTTTAAGAAGCTCATGAAGACTCTTCTTCTCTGAGAGTGCTTCCCTTCCTAACAAAACTAACCACTCACCAACACTGTCCTGTACCCTGGCTGCACTAACATTGTTATGCCTTTGTTTACTCTATATTCCTCTGAATATTTGTAGCTTGTTTATGTCCTCTATTTGTAAGTCACTTTGGATAAAAGCGTCTGCTAAGTGTAATATAATGTAATGTAATGTCTCCAAGAAGACTCATGAATACACCTTCTGTGCTACCACTAATCTCTCTATCCATCTGTCTTCCTTTCCTCTCTCTCTCTTTCTCTCTCTCTCTTTTCTACATTTATTCCCTCCATCAGGATACAATTTGCAGCACATACTGAACTTGCCACCCTTTGACTCATTCACAGAACATATCATAGCATTCATCACGCATATTCACAGTAAATTATGGAAAATATGTTCCCAAGATGAGCCAAGAATTCCCTTTCTTACTCTTCCTTTGAGCTCTCTCTGCCTCCCTCACTCTTTATCTCCTTTCTCACCTTGTCTCGCTCCCTCCATCTCGAAAGGACATGTAGCACATACAGACTGTGTTGGCATGTGTGAAGTACAACGTTTGGGTGAGTTGTGAGTTATGGGTGCAACATGCCATAAAATTCATCCCAGCCCGCTGCTGCCGTTTATGGGGAAAAATGCCTTCAAGAACTGCCATGGATCCACGTATATTATCTCCCCTTAATCTCATTTTCTCTCTCTCTCTCTCTTTCTCTTTGTCTGTCTCTGTCTCTCTCTCTCCCCCCTTCGCCTTCTTTCTTTTCTCTTTCTATCCTTCTCTCTCTCCCTTTCTCCCTCTCCCCTCTCAGGAGAAGACGTGTAACATAGACGGCATGTGCTTCAGAGAGGGCGATGCCAACCCCACAAGCCCCTGCCTGCTGTGTAACCCCACCGCCTCCAAGTTCACCTGGTCCCTCAACGAAGGTGA
>CM050220.1:26908423-26910923 GCA_027475355.1 Coilia nasus | reverse complement strand
AGCATAACCCAGGCAACATCTGACTGTTGACTTAACTCTTAACTGGTACCATCCCAGCAGTGGAATGGGAATGTTTGGAGAATGAACATTTTAAAGAATATCGAGGCCTTCGTACACCTTATTTCGTTTGGCCTACATTACATTGAAATTCGCGTTCAAGTCAGACAGACCAAACTATCTATTGTCAGCTGTTCCTTTGCCCGAAAAATTGAGCACCATATTGGATGTGGCTAATCTACCCCTTAAACCAGTGGAAGTAAATAGACCGAACTTCATAAAGCGCCTTTCTACAAAGATATTTAACTCGATGCCTTTTATTCACCCATTTAGACACACACGTATATATTTGGGAAACAAACAGGCATCAAAACAACATAAATAACTTTTAATGTGATGGTTATAAATAGTGTGCGAAATACCCGTCAATATTCTGGGTAGCGGAGGTGCACAACATGCAGCAGGCCTATACCGGAATCAAGCTAATACAATTAAACCATACTGGGGATTGTGAAGGGGGATACAGAGGCTCTGTGCACCAAGAGTCCTTTACTTCTTCCTGGTATGGGGCGGGGGTACATAGACAAACAACAGAGCATACACTTGCATACAACACTTGCATACAACACCCTTTCCAAAAGTGTTCTGACTCAGAGTAAAGTGAAAGTTTTAAAGTGAAAGTTTTTCATGAGCTTGTTACATGCCACAATAAAAATAAAAAAGGACATCCTAACATAAAGGGTCACAGAGTCGGTAATGAGAAAAAATATATATATTTAAACGAGTTTGACAGCAATAAGGGCGGTTACAAGAAGTTAGAGGAAAAACAGAAAAAGAAAAACCTCACCCTGACTTCCTTAGTGGTCACAACTTGCGTAGTTACGTATTTAGTTAAATAGGAAAGACTTCTTCGTTGTTTGGAGGCTGGTTTCACCGAGCGGCTATTATGCGCAAGACTTCATATTAGGCACAAACACCCACACTGATGAACACACACACACATATACACACACGCACACACACACATCCACGCACACACACACACACACACACACATCCAATGGCCTGCACCAAGCCCACTCTAGGAAGTTCCTGTCCTCTAGGTCCCAAGGTACCAATCAACACACCTGCTCCCTCAGCCACTAGCTGCACAGCCTCTGCCACTTAATGCCACTTACAGGAAGTGCCATTCGGTGGCACACGAGGGAAGGCCCATGATTGGTGAGGCTTCCTTAGTGGTCACAACTTGCGTCGTTACGAATTTAGTTAAATAGGAAAGACTTCTTCATTGTTTGGAGGCTGGTTTCACCGAGCGGCTATTATATGCGAGACTTCATATTAAGCACAAAGTCAGGTAATTCTGTTCGTAAAATTACGTTATAATGGCCAAATACAATATAAAGTGTGAGGTACTTGTGAAAGGTAATCCCATGTGATCTCGTTTGGACGGTAAACCTGTTAGTACAGTTAATGAATGAGGCATCGTTATTCTAGGCTACTGTCTAGACGCAACACTAGAGACGGTTAAAGAATCTCCACTGTGCCACATCCAATATGGCGGTGAGGATGACGTATGGTTCTACGCGGAAGGCGGCGTCTATGTTTATATGTCTATGGGTACAATAGCCAGGCTTACATTGAAAACAACAGAGTGTAAACTAATAGAACATCAAAAGAGAAGTGTGCAGCACATTCTGAAACTGGTGTGTGGAGCCCTTTGGGGTCTATAATGTGGAATTTTTCCGCTGAATCTTACAGAATGTATATCTTATAGAATGTATAAACTCCCATGTGTAAGGGTTAACCAGGCCAGAGACTCAAATGATTTTCCTGCATTTTATTGCTATATCCCAAAAGTCCTTTCAGCTAACAAAAAGTCTAAATTGTTTGCGTGTGTGTGTCTGTGTGTGGGTGTGCAGTGTGCAAGCACCTTTACATTTTAGTGCAGTTCTTTGTTAGGTATTATATTTGGTTAGATTCAACTCGTAAAAAAATGAAGTGAGGGAGTGAAATGAGGTTAGGTGCTGCTGATGAGTGTTCTGTGTGGAAAATGGCTAGCTGTGCTGGCACACGTTCATTTCCAACTGCCCCTGTTGGTCACAGCTGCAGAAAGCAGGGGTGTCTCATTAAAGCCAATCGTGCACCTACTCGCCTAAAGTACACCACCCGCCCAGACTTCCCCTAATGCATGCTGCTTAATTACCCAATTGGGCCTGGACTCACACACACACACTCACACACACACACACACACACACACACACACACACACACACACACACACACACACACACACACACTCATGCACACACAGGAATACATGCACACATTCACATTCACAAACACGTGCACCCACACACACATGCTCACATACCCACACACTTACTCACGCACACACACCCACACTGATGAACACACACACGCACACATACACATACACACACACACACGCACACACGCACACACACACACACACACACACACACACACACACACACACACAC
>CM050220.1:26898423-26903423 GCA_027475355.1 Coilia nasus | reverse complement strand
GTGTGATGTGAAAGCAAATGACAGTCATATATATAGAAGTGAATATAGAACTGTTAAATCTTCAATCCAAGATATTGGATCTTGCCTGTGTTAAGTTGGTCTTTGCTGTGGAAATGTCAACTGATTTGATTAACTCTTTTCTCACCTCTCCTCCTTACCTTCTGTCTCTTGGTTACTTTTCCCTACACCCATCTTTATCTATTTCTTTCTCTCTGTCTCTCTGTATGTGTGTCTCTCTCTCTCTGCATCTTTCTATATCCATCCATCTGTCTCTCTTCATACCTCTCTCCCTCTCTCCTTGTTTGCAGGTGACGGTGAGACCCTGTGGGTGTCTCAATGGTGGTACATGTGTCACAGACATCAACTTCCCGCCAGGCAGTGGGGAGTACCTTTGCGTGTGCGCGGTAGGTTTCCATGGCGACCGGTGTGAGGAGGACGAGGATGCGTGTGTGTCGGACCCATGTGGAAGTGGAACGTGTGTGGACACCGTGGACGGCTTCCTGTGTCAGTGTGGACCGGGATTCAGAGGTAGCTGTCAGGAGATATCTCCTTCAAACTCTGTCTCTCTCTCTCGCTCTCTCTCTCTCGCTCTCTCTCTGTCCCTCTCTCTGTGTCTGTCTCTTTCTCTCTCTCGCTATCTCTCCCTGTGTCTCTGTCTCACAAACACACACACAAGCACATAGACACATGCATACACATTCACTAAAAGAAAATCTGCACTTACACATTCATACAAACATGCAGATAGAGAGCCACACACATACACTCTCTCTCGGTCCCTCACAAAACACACACACACACACGCACATACACATGCACACACACGCACTCTCTCTCTCTCTCTCTCTCTCTCTCTCTCTCTCTCTCTCTCTCTCTCTCTCTCTCTCTCTCTCTCTCTCTCTCTCACACACACACACACAAACACAAATGCAGACTTATTAGCTGGTAATACATGGCTTGTTACTGCACTATGAACCTGAAGCACAGACACACACACACACACACACACACACACACACACACACACACGCACGCACTCGCACACACAGACAGACATACGCATTATCAATTTCACAATTCCCATCACATTTCTCTGAGCAATCCGATAGCTGGGCTTTATGTGTTTCCACTGCAGTTATCCCCCAGTAACCTCCAGCCATGTGCTGCAAGACAGAAGACAGATGCAACACAGACTGGCAGAGAGACAAAGACAGAAAAAGAATGATAGAGGGAGACAGACAGAAATAAAGAGAAAGAGAGAGCAGCAGAGAGATTGAGAGAGACAGAGGGAGACAGAGACAGAGAGAGCCCCCCGCTACTCTTGGATTTATCAATCTTCTTCCTCTCCACCTCAGTCCAGGTGGACCCTAGGTCAATAGGCTGGCCAGTGGTCCACAAGTCAAGAGTGCTCCATTTCAACCATGCGTCCAGTAGACAGAGGTCTTGCCAGGGGAGAAGAGCTGAGTTGACATCTATGATCTAACCTCTAAGCCTCTACTGCTCTGCAGCGGTTGGTCAAAGGCCCAGAGTCAAAGATCCAGTCACATTCTTCTAACCTCATGTTCCAAGCTGGGAGTTCTGGTAATAGAATCCCCCCCTGGCCTCCCCCCATTGTTTTATGAGCAACAATCTAATGGCTAGAACACATTTCGTCTTCTCTCCTTTTAACCAGATGAACCTGAGTCCTGGCGGTGGATAGCTTGAGAGCTAAACATTGTGATTCATTGATTCGTTTACTGCATGAGAATGCAAAGTCCATCAGTGGTGTCGGTTACCAACTGACTTAATGCAAGTAATGGGAAATACATGATGCTGACTTAGATTTTATTGTGGACCAGCACAGGAGAGCAGAGAGCACAAAAACAGCTAGAGAAAATAAAACCACCTTAGGAGTGGTTGTGAAGATTCTCATTCATCCAGGTTATGCTAGTCAAAGAAGCTAAGTTGTAAGCAATTAGAGTTCTTTTTGGAGCTCGAAGACGTTTGGACAATTAACACAGGTTGTTTGAAAGAGGAGTGAAGGAGACCATCTATGTTCCTCTGGAACAACCAACTTTGAACAGAGGAGGGGGGCTGTGTCATCATCTTTCTGCTACATACCATTCTGCCTTGAGATTTCATCCCAGAAAATGTAACTGCTCTACACCATCAGAGCAGCTGTCATTCTCTGGATCCTGTGACCTATGGGTGACTCGTGTGACCCTTTTGTCACAGGTGGTGTGGTCTACAGCTCCACCTACAGTGGTCCAGAGATATAGCTCCTGGTTTCCCATCATCAGGCCACAACTGAAGAAGCCTTTTGGATGAAAGGTGAAATGTCTTCAAGCTCCAAAAAGAATACCAGTTGCTTACAACTTAGCTCATTTGACTACCTTAGGAGTTTGTAGGCAGAGACACTTGTTTTGGGTTTACAATTGGGCCTCAGAAGTAGAAAGAGGAAAT
Source organism: Coilia nasus (assembly GCA_027475355.1). NCBI lineage: Eukaryota > Metazoa > Chordata > Actinopteri > Clupeiformes > Engraulidae > Coilia > Coilia nasus. Next base: position 26,900,981 of record CM050220.1, on the reverse strand, counting down.
GAGGAACATCAGGAAAACACAGGGGTGAGGGGAGGGGAGATTGTTGGAAGGGGAGACAGTATGGGCCTCATTTAGCACAAGGATGAATTTTCAATCAGCAGTCCATCTTGGCCCTATCACCTCTCTCTCTCTCTCACTGCGTGCACATGGACGAGTTGAATCCGATTGGAAATGGTTTGGGATCGTATCAAATTCATGTGCACAGGCTAAAGATCGTATAGGGATTGGTTTCGCGAATCCGATTGCAACCCCAGGCTTAAGCCGATGTTAATCCGCTTGGTGCTGCCTTGTGCACGTGATTGGTTTGGATTCGCGTACTGTGCATGCACTGGAATGGTAAGACCACTCGATCTCAGAAGCTTCTGTCCCTGATTTTCATCTATACTGAACGTCGAGGCTTTCTTGTAGCAGAGTGCCTGCTCTCAAGTAATTCTCGTTGTCCTTGATTGCTTGTAATATCAAACGCCGACGGCACAGTTCGTGTCGTATCAAGGAAACCAAAAACGCTGTTTGTTCATTCATACGGCCTTCCAAACAAAGGAGAAAGCACAATATGTATGCAAATGCTTCTCTGTCAACCTCACCAAACGTCATCTTTGTTTGTATGCCTCCAGATAGTCTGTTTATTTTCTTTTTAGCAGCCGTCAGCCTGAAGTAGTTGTAACACCACTTGTTGAAAGGAATACAGCGCCATCTAGCGTAGCGGAAACGGCCAGATCTCTCACCATTATCCGCTTACACAAACTCTCATGTGCACAGGGATTTGGGACAGACCACCCATTGGGTAGCAACACCCAATCCAATCCCAATCCAATCTGATCCTACCATGTGCCCGTAGTGTCTCTCTCTCTCTCTCTCTCTCTCTCTCTCTCTCTCTCTCTCTCAGTCTCTATCTATCTATCTATCTATCTATCTATCTATCTATCTATCTATCTATCTATCTATCTATCTATCTATCTATCTATCTATCTATCTATCTATCTATCTATCTATCTATCTATCTATCTATCTATCTATCTATCTATCTATCTCTTGCTCTCTCTATCTCTCTTTTGCTCTTGCTGTCTATCTCCGCCTCTCTCGTTCTCTCTCTATTTATCTATCTATCTCTCTCTTGCTCTCTCTATCTTTCTTTTGCTCTTGCTCTCTAGCTCTGCCTCTTTCGTTCTCTCTCTCTCACTCTATCTCTTGCTCTTGCTCTCTATCTCTATCTCTCTCTCTCTCTCGCTCACACACACACACGCGCGCGCGCACACACACACACACACACACACACACACACACACACACACACACACACACCCTTAAGATATAGCTCTTCCATACTAGTTGTTTATTTATCTATTGTCTAAGTCATATCTCTTCTTTTTTCTCTCTCTCTTTGCCTTCTCTTTCTTCCTCTGTCTGTTTCTCCCTCTATCTCTCTTGCATACTGTCTGTATCCCTGGAGGCTGAGTCAAACAGCACAGACAAGCAGCCACAGCAGCAGCTTAAAGTTTGTCCTGTTGTTGTGCACGGGGCCTGTGCGCTGAGTGCTCTTAAAGGTGCACCGTACATTTCACGCACCGCATGTTTCTCAGCTGCTCAGCTGTGTGTGTGTGTGGGGGGGTGGGGGGGTATTTGAACATGTGTGTGTGTGTGTTTGAGTATGTGTGTGTGTGTGTGTGTGTGTGTATGTTTGTGTGTTTGAGTATGTGTGATTGAGAAGTGTTTTTGAGTGTGTTTGTGTGTGTATGTGTGTGTGTTTATGTGTGAGTGTGTGTGTGTGTGTGTGTGTGTGTGTGTGTGTGTGTGTGTGTGTGTGTTGAAAGGCACCCGTGCCATCTGGAGATGTAATGGAGATCTGTATCGGCAGATAGACAACAGCAGTGGGGAGCACAAAGACACAAGCAGTGAGGGGAGCGCCGCTCCTCACACAGTTATAAGGCAAACAGAATTTACTACTGCCTCAGACCTCAGAGACATGTCATGGATCTTATCAAACCTGACATGGACATAGATGGATGGGTTTGGGCTGTCTAATGAGGTATAGCCCCTGGCCCTATCGGATTCTGTTTTCTAGACTTGAACTTGCTTTTGAATGTGAGTGTTTGGGTGTGTGTTGCATGTGTGTGTCTGTGTGTGTGGGGTTGCATGCACATTTGTGTGCATGTATGAATGTCTATGTGTGATTGTGTACATTCATTATTTTATGTGTGTGTCTGTGTCTGTGTCTGTGTGGGCGTGTGTTTGTGTGCAAATTTGTGTGTGTGTGTGTGTTGTGCATGTGAGATAAAAAGAGAGAGGAGTGTGTGTATGTGTTTGCACATTTGTGTGTGTGTGTGTGTGTGTGTGTTGTGCATGCACAGAGAGAGAGCGAGAGAGACAGAGAGAGAAAGTGTGTGTGTGTGTGTGTGTGGGCCTAGGATGTTAAATACATGGTCTAATTGAAAGACAGTAGGACTGCGGGCCTGTCCAAGATAGCGTTTCTGCTGTTTGTCCCTCATTTCTGCCTGCAACCACAGAGCTCCTCTCCTCCTCCCTCCTCTCCATTCCTCTCCTCTCCTCTCCTCTCCTCT
>CM050220.1:26873423-26878423 GCA_027475355.1 Coilia nasus | reverse complement strand
TATATAGAGTACATAGACACATAGAATTGTGTATATATAGCCTGACATTGAGCTGAGAGGATGTGGTCATCTGTGTGTTTTGTGTGTTGCTTTCCCAGACTCTCCCCCGGCCCCCTCCCCCTGTGCCAGCAGGCCGTGCTACCCAGGCGTCCAGTGCATCGACCTGCGCCCTCCCTACGTGGGCTACGTCTGTGGGCGCTGCCCACCCGGGTACCACGGCAATGGGCGCTTCTGCACCAAGCATCCCAAAGCAGGTCTGTTGCCTCCACTCTTCATCTTCAATAAAGCAAAAAAACATGCAATCACAGCATTATGTATGATCAGATAAAGTACAACCATACCATTCTCAGAACTATGATCAAACACCATACAACCTTTCCCCCATCTTTTAAACTTTACAATCAGACAGTATATAAAACCATACCAGCTTCTACACTAATTCGAGCCCATATGACCAGACAGTCTTCATTATTGTATGATCCAATACCATACAACCATTTCTTTGTGATTAATAAGCCTACAAACACACTATCTTCTGATCTATGTGATTAAACACCATTAAACGATGCTACCTTCTGAACTATATAATCGAACACCATACATTCACACCCTTTTCTGAACTGTTATATAACCAAGCGCCATACATTCACACTATTTTCTGAACTGTTGTAAAACCACACCATACATTTACACTATTTTCTGAACTGTTGTATAATCAGACACTATACAAGTATGCCATCATCTGATTTGATTAAAGATTTGTAGGAAGTAGGGGAGGCCTTTTCCCTGCTTTGCTCTGGTAGTTTCACTGAGGTAAAGTATCACTTTGTGAATGCATGTTTCTATCTGTACCAGACAGGTTCTGTTGTGTCTACACAAATTCACACGTTTCAGTTTAATCTCCGTAACCTTAATGTATTTTGGCAACATAACAAACAGCCAAGCATGGAGAGGGGCTGATGTATGGTGAGTTGTGTGCTGCTTTGGATCTCTGTTGGGGAGGCAGGAAGCCCTGACTAATTGTGTAAAGCAAGCGGCGGTAATCTCTCGGATGAGACGACCTTTGATGCGCTGGAGCGGGAACGCGTCGACACAGCATGCTTCTTCTTGCTGCGCTCATGTGCTCCGCAGCTTTTGACCCCCAACGTGATAATTATCCAGCCAGAAAAGAGTTGGGCTTTTTTGGTACTGTCTGAAGACAAACACACACACACACACACACACACATGCACACAAAAATTAACAGCGCACAAAAAGTGCGCACACACACACATACAGCGAGGACCCCACCCCCCCTGCCACACACACACACACACACACACACACACACACACACACATACACATACACACAGACATACACAGAACAGAGGAAGAGAGGGGGTGTAAGGGCAGCTCTTGACCTTCAGGGGATGTTTTCAAAGCAGAGACGCCTGAGGGATGCTCAGCCAATTACAACGGCACGTTGCACAACAGCACGCTGTTTCTCGTTCATTTGCATAGTCAATCATTTCTCTCTCCTCCTTCGGAGAAAATGATGAATGGTCCATGGTCTTTGTTGGCTCAAAAGCCGGATAACCAGAACTGGGTTCATATTTTTATGCTTTCCTTTAGGGGAGAGTGTGCTCCAACTCCACATACGTACAGTACAGTATGTACCTCAAGGAGCTGATTAATTGATGCTCAGGCTTGGGCCTCTGTTTATTTTTCATCATCTGAAAAAAGCAGATCCATATTTTATTTAGACTTGGCTGCAGCCAGCTTTCTGCTTTCAGCGCTCCATTCAAGGTAATGGCATAATGGCAACGCGGTTCAGCCCGCCGAGCACTTCACAGCTACGCAAAAAAAAATCTTTAATGCGTCTCACGCCATCCTTGAAGCCACTCGGGGGACCGGACTCGAACAAAAACCATTTGTCACAGTCTAAGAAATGGAGCGTACTTTTGAAAATAGAAAATAACAAGCTGAGACCTCTTCGGTCCTCCTTATTGATTAAGTAAAGCTTTATGCATTGAAGGGGATGGGTGCACATAAAACACATTAGGACTGAAAGCAGCTGAACATGAAGGGTCCTAATGCTAGCGGTCTTTCATAATTTAGTTAAGAGTCGCACACAGAGCTGCACTCGCTTGGTGCTAGCTAACAACAGCAGGACCACAGCAGGACTGTAGTGACTCGCCTATCGCGGTTGGGAACCGAACAGCACTCTGAGGTCTCCCTGTCCCCCTAACAAAGTTCCAGCAGTCTCTTCAGCAGCTACAAACCCAAAAACAGATGTGTGTGCTGTTTACCTTTTACTAACACAGACAGAGAGGGGGGGGGGGCACACACAGGAGAGAGAGAGAGAGAGAGAGAAGCTGTCTGAATATCCTCCATCCAATGGTTGTTTGGTGTCGTGACTGAAAGCTGTGTATCTATGTCTCTTTGTGTCTGGCTGATGTGAATAGATGTGTGTGCTGTTTACCTTTTACTAACACACACACACACACACACGCTGACACACAGGAGAGAAAGACAGAGAGAGAAAGAGAAAGAGAGAGAAGGAGAGCTATGTGGATATCCTCTATCCTGTGGTTGTTTGGTGTTGTGACTGAAAGCTGTGTATCTATGTATCTTTGTCTGTGTCTGGCTGGCTGTATATCTGTCTGTCTGTCTGTCTGTCTGGCTATATGTCTGTCTGGCTGTATATCTGTCTGTCTGGCTGTCTAACTGTCTGTCTGGCTGTCTTTTACTCCGCCTGCATCCAGAAAAGACATCTCCACTCAGCTCTTTATTGAAGAACAGGACAAAAGAATTGCACTGGGCTTTTCTAACAACGCTAACAACTATAACTAGAAAACACTCAAGTGCCAGACATCTTCTGTAGATAACAATTGACCCCTTCATAAGATAAGAAAATAGCATAAGTCTTAAGTTGTTTGTAAAAATCATAGCTTAGGGATATCTGAACTTAGGACATCTGTATGTGACAGGCCTTGTTGCTGTGCACACCTCTGAACATTAGATGGTGAATAAGTTCAGATGAAGATTCGTAGACTTTTGAAGCCTACAATTAGTCAAGACATAATTTACTGTTGCATTTTCCTTCTTTCTCTCTCTCTCTCCTGCTCTCTCTCTCTCTCTCTCTCTCTCTCTCTCTCTCTCTCCTCTCTCGCTCTTTCTCTCTCTCTCTCTCTCTATCTCTCTGCCATACCCCCTGCCCTCCCATGGGTATATGTGTGTTTGATATTGTTTCCCATGGGTATATGTGTGTTTGATATTGTTTCCTATGGGTATATGTGTGTTTGATGAGGGTGTGTGTGTGTTTAATATTGTGACAGAGTGTGTTAGTGTGTATCTATGAGCACAGAAGAGTGACAATATGACAATCTCTCTCTTTCTCTCTGTCTCTTTCTCTCTCTCATTCACTTTCTGTCTCACTGTCTTTCTCTCTGATGCAAACTGTCTCTATCTCTGTTGCTTTCTTGCTTTTGCACTCTTTCTCTCTCCCTTTCCTTGTTTCTTTCTCTCTATTCAATTCTTTGTCCTTCTTATGAGTCATGTCTGGTGATGAGAAAACTTTGATGCCAAGTGTTTCTGTGCTAATCCTTTGCTGACTGTGCAGTGGTCGGTAAATCAAGGCCTTCAGGAGTGTGGATGTATGTGTCTCCCCTCTCTGCAGCTGGTCTTCACCTGGCCCAGTCCAAACTCAGCCGGCCGGCCACAGTCCACAGCAAGGCTCCTCAGCTCCACCTGCCCTCCATGCCCTTCCGGAACCCCCAGCGGCACATTTCCCTGTCCAAGGCCCCAGCCCGAGGAGGTACCCCATCGCGGAGCCCCACACCGCGGCCCCAGACACTGCCTCACGCTCGGGCTCCACTGCCAACAAAGGCCCCATCTCTGATTACTGAGAGGAAGACAGCCATACAGCTCCAGCAGCACCCGCCCAGCGTGCGCACACACACCACCAGCAACCGCTTGTCAGTGAGCAGCAACCAGCACAGCCTGCAGCCAGACCTGGACGCAGGGAAGTGGGGAGAGCCAAAAGCTGGAGCGGGTGTCGGTGCGTCCAGAAGTGGTGCTGTAGTCCCAGCAGCAGAGGAGGTCAGAGTGTCCACCCAACATCGCTCCCCAGAGGTCCGTCCCCAACCTCAGCACCGGCCCCCAGCGCTGCTGGTGTCCCCTGGGGGGGTGCGTGCCTGGACCCCCGCCCAGCGCCTGCAGACGGCCGCACTGACCGCCCTCTCCTTCTCCTTCTCCGACGCCGAGTACTCTGGTGACGGTGCCCTGGGGCCCGGTGAGAGGGACGGGGAGGACGACAGTGACGGTGATCCACGGCCCGTGTTCCCCTTTACAACACCAGCACGGCGCATACACACACACTCCTTCGGGCCCGGAGGCGCCGGTTCCACTCAGGCCCGGATCACCAGCCCGCGCATGGGCGGCATCAGCCTGATCGGCCGCAGAGAACCGGTACTCCAGGCGGTGACGGATCCAGAACCGGAGCTGGAGCTGGACCTGGCGCCCCTGAGCTGCGAAGATGAGCCCTGCTACCCAGGCGTGCAGTGCATCCCAAGGACGGGAGGGGGGTACCGCTGTGGACGCTGCCCCATCAACTACATCGGCGACGGGAGATCCTGCAGAGGTATCCAGCCAGACAACCCTCTATTCACGTCAACTCAAGTTACTTTACTCATACAGCGCATTTGGAATAAAAAAAACACCAGTTCACCCAAAGTTCTTCACAGTAGATCCCAAAAAGATATTATTGTGTACAGATTAAAGGAAGAAATGTGTACGAGAGAGAATAAACTGCATAAGTAAATACAATAAATAGATATATACTGTACACAACACAAGGTAAAAATACATGAAATATATAATTTATAAGAGAGCATAGAATAATATAAATATTAATCAAATTGAGCTAAAGGCAAGACTTACCCATAGCAGTAGAGCTTAAATGTACCCCCCTGTTTACAATAATGTTATTCTGGAGAGGTGTCCATCCAGACACCTACT
>CM050220.1:26863423-26868423 GCA_027475355.1 Coilia nasus | reverse complement strand
TCTCTTCCCATCTTTCTCTCTTCCCTTTCTCTCTCCATCTTTCTCTCTCTCTTACTACTCTCTCTCTTTCTCTCCCTGTCTTTCTCTCTTATCTGTCTCTCAATCTTTCTTTCTGTCTTACTACTCTCTGTCTTTCTCGCTCTCTTTCCCTCACTCTCTTTCTCTCTTCCCTCTCCATCTCTCTCTCTCTTTTTTCGCCCACCATATTTCCCTCTCCACCTCTTTCCTTCACTTTCCTTATCCTTCTTTCTTGCCTTCTGCCCTCCCCTCACTCTATCCTTTTTTCTTTCTCTCCACCTACCATCTCTCCCTCACTCTCCGATCTCCTTTCCATCTGCCTCTGCTTCTCCACCTCCCTTCTATTTCTCTCTTAGTCTCTCATTCCATCTCTCTCCCTCTCCTGCTCTCACTCTCACTCTCACTCTCACTTTGTCTCTCCCACTCTGTCTGTCTCTCTCTCTCTCCTCCTTGCTGACACACTACTGCCACCTAGAGCTGGCTTTGCTTCATTCCTGGTTAGAGTATGAGTGTTTGAGCAGCAGTCCTCAGACTAGCCAGGCCACAGTGGGAGACTCAGGGGAGCATCTGAAGACCCCCTATCCTTCTCCCTCCTGTCATGGTAATGGGCTTACAGTGCCCCTCTCTCTCCCTCTCCCTCTCCCTCTCCCTCCCTCCCTCTGCCCTTTCTCTCTGTCCCTCTCCCCCCGACTCTCTCTCTCTCTCTCTCTCTCTCTGATTCTTTTCCTTAAGGATGTTAGACTTCTTTAAGCACTGTTTGATATAATTGTGTTAAATGATTGACATTGGTCCAATAAAGTATTTTTTAAATCTCTTTCTCTCTCTCTCTCTCTCTCTCTCTGTCTCTCTCTCTCTCTCTCTCTCTCTCTCTCTCTCTCTCTCTCTCTCTCTCTCTCTCTCTTTCTCTCTCTCTCTCTCTCTCTCTCTCACTCGATCTCTGTTTCTTTCTTCCTCTTTCTCTCCACGCCTCTCCCCTTCTTCCATCCCAGCTCTGTGCAGTCAGCCCTGCCAGCACGGAGGCACCTGTGTGGGTCGAGACACCTGCTCCTGTCCCTACGGCTTCGTGGGGCCCCAGTGCCAGACCAGTGAGTGTCCCCATCTATCCTCCCCAGTGGCAGCATCGCTCTCCGAGAAAAAACAGCATGTGCTTGTCTTCCTTGTTAATAACTAAGGCGTGTGAGAGTCTGTGCGTGTGTGCGTGTGTGCGTGTGTGCGTGTGTGTGTGTGTGTGTGTGTGTGTTTGTGTGTGTGTGTGTGTCCTGAGCTTCACTCTAGCGTCTCTGTGTTTCAGTGGTGTGTAACCGTCACTGCCATAATGGGGGAGAGTGTGTGTCACCTGACGAGTGTCTCTGCATGCCTGGATGGACAGGACCCTCCTGTGAGACGGGTAGGTTGCTGTGTGTGTGTGTGTGTGTGTGTTTGTGTGTGTGTGTGTGTGTGTGTGCTCGCATGTGTGTGTGTGCGCGTGTGTGCGTGTGTGTGTGTCTACCTGTCTGTCTTGGTTTTTGTTTTGGTCTTTTTGTGTGTTTGTGTGTGTGTGAGTCATGTTGCTAAGCACGTTTATCCCAAAGTGTGTGTCTGTGGCTCTCTGTGTACGTCTCTTGCTGTGTTTACCCTAGTGTGTGTGTGTGTGTGTGTATGTGTGTGTGTGTGAGAGAGAGAGAGAGAGTTAGAGTGTGTGAGAGAGTGGGAGTGTGTGTGTGTATACAAGCAACTCCCGCAGGGACTAATCTCTGCCTGTGAGTCCATTAGGCTCTGGAGAGCTGTTTGTCAATGCCTCGGCTCCCTGTGTTTATGTGTGTGTGTGTGTGTGTGTGTGTGTGTGTGTGTGTGTGTGTGTGTGTGTGTCCGTCTGTCAGACACAGGAGAGCTGTTTGTCAGTGCCTTCCCCTGCCGCAGATGCAGGGCTGTAGTCACTGAGGGGTTTGGGGTCCTGGGGTCTCCTCCTGCGCTTGATATTTCCACAAAGCTGGCTGCGTGACGGGCTGTGACAGGAGGCATTAACCTGCCACATGTTTACCTGCTTCCTCTGATAGCCCATCAGCCAGATGAAGTAATGCTATGCAGGCGGTGTGGAGATACTGTGAGAGCCCAGACAGCACAGTGCTTCTACAACTAAAGGAAAACTCAGCAAGCACAAGAGATGAGTTCCTGAGAAATGGAGCTTTACAATAGAATAGAATAGAATAGAACAGAACAGAATAGAATAGAATACAGTGCAATACAATATCATACAATACAATATGATATATGATATATGATATATGATATATGATATATGATATGATATACTTTAACATAATTTAATGTGCCGTTATATTTTGTGTCAGGAACACACTACTTCTGTGTTTAGCAAAGGCACACTGAATGTGTGGTCCTTCATATTTTATAGATAGGATATAATATTGTGTAATACAAATAGTCTGTAGTTCATTACGAATGACAGTGTTTGTCCTCAGTGCCAGTGTTTGTGCTCAGTACTGTATGAGAGAAAACAAACACAGTGTCTCCAGCTGAGCCAATCAGTGCCTTCTCCACAGCACAGAAGGGTGGGTTGTATTTAATTGCCTGTTGAGCTCAAATATCAGCAGACTTCCACCCGGACCGAGACGAGCATCTTTGAATAATTTACGAGAACTGCATCTTTTAATAATCTTACACTGTGCCTGGAAGAAATAAACAAAGCTGTTTGCTGTATCACTGTACTGACATTCAGTGCACATTGTCTTAATTAACACTGAATGTCTTTTTTTGTTTGTCGGTTTATTTTTTGTTGTTTGTTCCAGCTCTCTGTGACCCAGTTTGTCTGAACGGCGGGACCTGCCTCCGGCCCAACACCTGCAGCTGCCCCCACGGTTTCTACGGCACCCAGTGTCAGAACGGTAACCGTGACGCCGTCATGTCACCGTCCATCCATCCACGTGCACTTTTGACACCACTCCCACGGCCATTGTCCCCGCAGTCAGCCTATCTGTGTACGTCCGCCGGCACCCCAGCCCCGCTAGATTGGATGGCCGCCCTTATGGCTAATAGAGCCATTCTGCCGTGGAGCGGGGAATCAGGGGGATTGACGGCCGGCCACTAGAGCTGCGCCTGATCAGGGCGAAGATCCATCAGATGCCTGGCAACGCGCCAAACTGTCTAATCATAGCTCTCGCTCTCTTTCTTTCTCTCCCCCCACGTCTCTCCGTCTGTCTCACTCTCCCTGTCTGTCTCTCTCTCTCTGTCTGTCTTTCTCTCTCTTTCTGTTTCTCTTTCTTTTTCTCTGCCTCTCTCTCTCTCTTTTATTATCTTCCATCTGACTCCTGGAGAGTGTGTCTGGCTTCTCTAAAGAGGAAATGATGCTGTCCCCATCATCCAACATCTCACTCACTGTTCTCCTCCCCCTCGCTTTCTCCTTCAGTGTCTCTACATCTGATTGATGAAGCTTTATACACTGGGATCTTCTTGCTCAAATAACACTGGCAAATACAATGTAAAACCAAAACAGCAGCATACTGTCAGAAGATGTAAATGCAGTGAGTTTGTGTACACTTTGTACATTTGTACATCTGACATGCACGAGTTAGTATCACATTTTTGTACATTAGTATCACGTCCACGATAGTATCTTAAAAACTATAACACACAAACATCCTTACCTGCACATCATTACACTCATCTACCTTTCTATCCTGCACTAAACTTCAGTAAAGTTAATACTCTCTCTGAGATCTCTCATGATAATGCAGCCTGATGGTTTTTACTGCCAAGTTGCTTTGAATAAAGTATCTAAAGTACAAAAGATACTTTGAATAAAAGTATCTAAATGCAGTCTGTAGTCCAATTTGTACTAATGTGAAGCCCATTTAGTCTCTCTTGTCCTTTATCGTTGTGCCTTTTGTTTTGTTGTGTTGTTTTTGTTTATGTTTATGTTTCCCACCACAGCCGTGTGCAACCCTCCCTGCAAGAATGGCGGCCGCTGCATCCGCAACAACGTCTGCACCTGTCTGGAGGGGTACACTGGAAATCGCTGCGAGAGGAGTAAGTATGAAATCCTTAGCCCCTACCAAGCATCCTGTTGTGTGTCTGTGTCTGTGTGTGTGTATGTGTGTGTGTCTGTGTGTCTGTGTCTCTGTTTGTGTGTGTGTGTGCATGTGTGGAATGCCACAGTGCTCAGCATATGGGAGAGGAAATGAAGACATATGGCTGTTTTATGTTGACTGGTGGGTGCATGTGAGTGTGTGTGTATGTGTGTGTGTGTGTGTGTGTGTGTGTGTGTGTGTGTGTGTGTGTGTGTGTGTGTGTGTGTGTGTGTGTGTGTGTGCGCGTGTGTGTGTGAATGTGTTAGTCTTAGTGTGGTTTGCAGTGATGAAGCGTAGGAGAGGCCCATCTGAGGTCCCCGACCACTTTCCGTCTGACTGGGGGACCCATATGGCAGTCGCGCACAGGAAGTGAGGGGGGGGGGGGGGGGGGGGGGGCAGGATGGAGGCGTAGGGGGGTTCACTTAGCGTGGCGCTGTGGTACATGTCAACGACTGCAGCCCGGGGGCTGGAATGGGTTCTGTCAGGGACGCTCCCTCAACACTCCTCAAAGTTTTATGGCAATATGCTGAACTTCTTCCTCACATGGGCGCGCACACACACACACACACACGCAAACTCTACACACATACACACACACACACACACACACAAACTGCACACATACACACACAGGATCCCACTCAGTCATTCTCAAACACACTCTGACATGCATACATACCCACACATAACCACACACACACACATACACACACACACACACACACACAGCAACCCCCAGGATATCCAGCTTAGCAGAAGCAGAAGTCTTAAAGTCAATGGAAAGGAAACTCTGAGTGAAGCATCTTTGTCAGAGATCCATGTCGGGGGAGGCCTGTGTTTCTAACGCATGAGATCAGATCTTAGGGAATGCAGATGGTCGATCTGGAAAACTAGACTAGCTTGACAAAGCAATCCATG
>CM050220.1:26853423-26858423 GCA_027475355.1 Coilia nasus | reverse complement strand
ACAGAAGTGTCTGTACGGAAGCCGCTGTGTCCGTCCCAATTACTGCGCCTGCAGATACGGCTACGAAGGGACTGGCTGCGCCAGGAAGGTTAGTGTGTGTGTGTGTGTGTGTGTGTGTGGGTGTGTGTGTGTGTGTGTGTGTGTGTGTGTGTGTGTGAGAGAGAGAGAGAGAGAGAGAGAGACAGAGAGAGAGAGACAGAGAAAAATAGGGTTGGGGTAGTGATTTAGAATGTGACAGACTTCATTAGGACTACATTGAATGAATGAATTCATTAATAATTAATTGTATGAATATATTTTTTTTAAATGAACAGATGTCTGTTTGTTTGTCATCTAATTTGTATTAGTTTGGTAACACACAGTCACAAATGATATTTTGTTTTTACAGAGTGCAGTAGCGTTAGAGTTACTTTATGAATGTACCTCTGTCTTTTTATCTACCTGTGTCCAGCTACCGTTTGTCCGAGGAGGCTGAAGAAGTTTGACCACTGTGAAGAGAGCCCCCAGCCCACAAGACTGACCAGTGAACACAGCACCTGTAGCCTGTACATATCCATATAGCCAAAGATAATTTATATGTGAGGGTATAGTATCAATATGCAGTGAATTTGTCTAATGTGAGTCCCAGATCTCTGTCCTGATCAGAAGTCTGTCTGGTTCCTTTTGTATTCTGCTATCTGGTGTTGCATTGGTGCTGATGTGAGACTGAATGAGTTTCTCTGGCAGCAGCAAATGCCCCTGTTCTCTACTGGGGGGTCATCATGTTGTCATTAGAAATAGCCAGGTTCCCTCCGCTGGGTGTCAACAAGATTTTTCCCGTGATTCTGCGGAGCGCAGGTACAGCTCAAGAGTGTTATTTTTATGTGTGACAGAGACAACGGTGAGAAAACAATCCCACTCAGCAGCAACATCAAAAACAGCAGCAAAAACGGCTTCTATCTTCGCTGACACCAGCCAAACACCCAGAGAAATGCACACAAACCTTGAACACACACAGACCCACACACAGATTTATACAGGCTTTACACACTTCAACGTGACAGTTTTAGGGAAAGGGTGAGAGATGTGACAAAAGGAGAAGAGATAAATACTTTGTTTGTGTCTCGTTGACTGACAGAGAGTGCCGCACTACTAGTTTTGGATTGCCTCTGCGCTCCTTGCGCTCTTCCATGGCTGACAAGCAACAGCATTTGTCGTTTACTGTGACACAGACCAAACAAATAAACAGATGAACAGTTGGCCAATTAATTTTTACAAAGGTCTCATTATGGTTCTATCTGCAGGGCTTGCCTGGCCAGGGCAGGCTGGTGAAGCATACCTAATAGCCCCTGCCCCTCCTCTGTTTACAAGCAGTCAGTAACCTCCGTTTCCCATGCTCAACATTCAGGAAAACAATGCAAAAAGTGACGCTTTGAATTTTTAACTTATTGGTTGTGTGATATTTCATAATCGTGTACTGTATATAAAAAACAACTGGATGTATGCCTCATTATTTCCAAATAAAATGAAATAATGGCCAACATTAATGATTGATGTTCTTTTTGTGCCATACACAGAGAGTGAGCATTTCTATATTTTTAACACTGCTTTGTTGTCAAATGTGCTCAGTTGAATTATTGATGGTTATGAATTTCATATTATTTGTTTGAGACCTATGAGAGGTTGCAATTCAGCCTTGCCATAACTCTCCTGCAGACAACAAATAGAATTAGAGGAAATTGATATTTTGCAGGCTTCCCACAGCCCTCCTATGCAAAGCCAATTAAGCCAGAGTCATTTTGTTTGTTTATGAATGCCCCAGTGATTGTTCGCTTTGGCTGTGATGAACTCCAGTAAACAGTACTGCAGATGACTTATAGAGACTTTATTCAAACTAAAGCTGTTTGAAAAGAAGGCATATAAGATGTATGTGAGTTGTGATTATCCATAAACAAGACTGATTCATGTGTGTTTCATTGTTGTGGTTATTGTAAGGGCATACAGCTACAACCATAAGCAACACTGGCTCCTGTGAGTCCCGTTGTCATAGTTACCATACATACATGAAGCCTCATCTATAAACAATCCCTGACTCATGCTAGACAAAAGAGGCAGGAGATATTCTCTACTGATAATCTTACTTCCTGACACACACACACACACACACACACACACACACTCACACACACACACACACACACACACACACACACACACACATCATGCAAAGTTCTGTCATGTGGCATGAGGTCATTGTGTCTTTCTGGGTTAGAGTGTTCTTTTTTAGGGTTGGTTGACAGTGTGTGTGTGTGTGTGTAGTAGGTGAAGGGTGGGTGGGGGGCATTCCTGGCTGGGGTCACAAGGGTGAAAACTGAAAACAGATGAATGGCCCAGATCTGTCAGACGATTAGAGCAGGCTTGCGCCAAACTAAAAGTCTTTCTCCTGTGGCCACACCAAAAGCAGTCCTGATCGGTGAATAGACGCTGCCATGCTCTTAGGAATACCTTCTTGAGCGGACAAGTCATTTTTGTCCCCTGTCATGTCCTTTGGTGTCAAAACTCACATATATGCACATACACACACATACACACGCACAGAAACACATGCACATACGCTATACACACATCTGTGTGTGTGTGAATAAAACTTAAATATTTTCAAGAATATTTTCCTTGAGCTAAGCTGTCTCGTTTTCAGTTCATGTCACGTATTCTGGTGCTATTCTGGAGTTAATATTCACCCAGCTCTGTTGTTCTGCCATCTTTACCCTGTCTTTGACCTTGTAAGTTATCTGATGCACACAGTTTGATATGTACACAATATTCCAAGATGTGAAGAAACGACCATAGCCAGATAATTATTCACCACACACAGTTTGCCTGTTTTTGACCTGAACGCACACATACACACACACACACACACACACACACAATGTTCTTTACTCCCCTAAATTGAATTCGGATAGTGTAATACCTGATTTGCGATTCTTAGCAAACTGTTTTTTTCCGGTAGTGAAATGAACCAGGCAGGAGCTGCTTGCATACGGACAGGCAGACAGACAGACAGTCCCTCAGTGTGCCTGTCAGGAGACACATGTTCCCACTGACACCTATGAGGTTAACAAGCCTTGACCCTTGACCTCAAGGTCACCACAAGGTCACCTGACCCAAAATACAGCTGGGAGATTGTGACGCCAACACATCTTAACTCACCGGAAAGCACCTTTACCCTCACATCCTGCAGACCGCAGGGAACCAGGAACATCATTTTGCAAGAGTCGTTTAGTGCATGGGCTCAGCACTCAGCTGTAAAGTGTTTAAGAGCAACAACAACAAAAGCAGATGAGGACGAGGTTTGTTTCTGTGCTTGTGTGTATTAGGCCAAGTGTTTTGTCCCTATTCTTTTTTACTTCTGTTAGTACTATTGTATTTGAATGTGAGTGATGTGATTGGAAGCAGCGGATGCCACTTGTGTGAACAGTCACATCAAGGAAGCGGAGATGTATGTTTAATGAGTTGGCAGTGGAAGATAATGGGAAAGGCAGTTATGATCAAAGACCATTACAATCAAATTGCGTTGCCCTATCTATCTGCCTGCCTGCTCCCCAACCATCCCCACTGCCCTCTATACAACCCCAAACACACATTTCTGAAGACTGAGTACTTGATTGTGACAATTGTGAGAATAATGTCTGTAATGTCTGTTTCTGAGGAAAGCCATACAGTCAGAGCAAAAATTGTAAGGCACTTACACAAATCACAGTCTTTTTCCCTTCTAGTTTGAGCACTGGCCTGCAGGCTGTCTGCCAGGCTGCCTTGGTGTCTGACCCAACAGTCTTCACAGGTCTGCTAGCAGCATGGGGCCTTTTTCTGGCTAAAAGGTGCAAAAGGGATTAACTTTGGGCAACTTAATATACTTAAATATAGTTAATATACTTACTGGGCAACTTAAAATACAAAGGATTACTTATTATTTTCAGTCCACATTTATCAACTGTCTTAGACCTGTATATAATGCCTTATAAATAGTGCTACCTTTCATACCGCTACCTTTCCAGTGTTTCATGGTCACCTCACTGTAAAATGTGAACTCAAGACAATCTATGGCGACCATATTGTTTCAAAAGTTGCAATGGTGCCATTGTGTGTTTCTGCACAGGGCGTGAGCATAAGTGAGATTTGCATGAGCTGTCTCCAGTGCTCGCCTACATCTATCCCACAGTTGGCCCACATGGGCTTGTTTGTCTGCTGCAGCGTAGCCTGTTCGGCTCATTAGTACATGCTAGCTAGCTCCCCCCACACAGCATGGGGTCAATACCAGAGCAGCATGGCAGCATACCCTAATGAGCGAGCAGGCATTATAACCTGGTCACACACCTGAGCCATCTATATCTAGATTGCTAGGGATAGGGGGATGTGTGTGTGGGTGTGTGAAACAGTGAGGCAGAAGGATGGAAGAGCCTGGATCATACTGTGTGTGTATGTGTGTTTATTTATTTATTTAGTTTTGGTATGGATTATGTTTTGTTGTGACAATTTGTAACAACAGTGTCTTCTGTTGCAAGTTCGATTGCAGGCTGAATGACACCAAGTTGGCATGTTGGTGGCAGCGTGTGTGTGTGTGTGTGTGTGTGGTGGTGGTGGTGGTGGAGTTGCTTTCTTGTGTTGTGGCTGTCTGGTTGGGGTACTGTAGGTAGAATAGCAGCCTGGATGACACCATGACACTGGATGGCAACCGGTTGCATCAGCTGGTCTCTAGTCAAACCAAAAGGGGCCGCCATGCACCCATTAGCCATAAACAGGAGGAAGATGTGGATGAATGGTAAATACCTGGCTTGAGAGATGCGAACACACACACACACTCTCTCGCTCTTTCTCTCTCTCTCTCTCTCTCTCTCTCTCTAATGTGCAACTACACTGACCCACAACAAGACCAAGTGAGATCCCAATTACACCTAAATACAGTGTGCGTGTGTGTGTGGGTATGTGTGTGTGTACGTGTGTGTGTGTGTGTGTGTGTG
>CM050220.1:26795923-26848423 GCA_027475355.1 Coilia nasus | reverse complement strand
GCAAATAACATTGGTTGAGACTTGCCACCAAATTGGAAAGAGATGATGCTTGCAGTAGCTTTAACTTATTGTCTCCACCAATATTTTGCTGTGTTTACATGGTTCTTTGAACACATACAGTTCTGTTTAAGTTTTCAACATGTTGTCATGTTACAGGCAACCACTTGCATATAGACAGATTCTGCATTGCAAATACAAATCATGTAACTATTTTCATCAGTTGAAATATATTCAGTCAGCATTAGCCTGTTAGTTGTATGTTGTGTTTGGTGAATGTATTATAGTAATGGTATGTATTAATATTTAAAAAGAAACCTAGATTATGTCATTAAAACGTATGAATATTTCAAACTGTTTAGGGTGGATGGCCACAGTGTGTACCTCATTCAAACTGAACTAGATCGTGTGAATTATGTGTGGAGTTTGGAAAAGGAAAATGTCCTGGAACACTGGAACCCTGTTGGTAGAGGATGGAGGCTAAGAGAAGATCAGTCTGTTGAGCCTATGATGTTTCAGGAGGCACTGGCACCTAAAGAAGTTTAAGACATCATGATCTGTAATGTAAAGACAGAAACTGCGATGATACCAGCAAATGCCAGTGTCCAGGCAACTCAGCTTAAGTAGAGGGCTCATTCCTTCTTACCGGGTTTGTTTAGTTAGATGACCAGATCAAATGTATCACATATTTAGAGCAAGGCTTACCTCATGTAACCTCCTTTGCAGTAACAGTGAATTTGTCAACACTGTTCTCAACCCTGGCAATTTACTCTGGACTGGAGTCTTTTTATTATGTTAACTATGCTTTCTTTCATTTGGAAAACATCATACACTGTGGGATCTAGCTCTCTAATTATTCATGCTATATTAACATATTATGTGGTATTGTTAGATTCAGCATAGATCCACCTTTTAAACAAGTCATCACGTGTGTTGCCTTGACAGTCCCTGACAAAGCAACTTCAAAGTAAATGGGAACAATCTGCTCAGATCATTTTTTGCATGTCCACCAATTTTAGGTATGTGTTCTCAGGTCTCTATAAATTAGATACATCAAGATATTCACACACAAGAGCTTGTCTTACTTGTCTGCATCCATTTGTATGTCTTAACCCCAATATGCCTAAGCTATATTTTTGTTCCTTTTACATTTTGGGGTGTATAACAATATCCACACATTTCACAATCTTTGCATCAGAATATTTTATCCAAGAACCCATTTCATATATGGGAGACCTTAGAGATGAGGAAAAACATCATTGGGTTTAGTTCTACCTTCGCTACGGGTATCTCAAAAGCTAAAGCCCTTTTGCCAGTTTGTCACTACCCTACTACACTACAAAATAAAAATACTTAGTGCACCTTTAAGATCCATCCATCAGTGTAGTGCGTCCAGAGTGTTAAAAGAAAGTCTGGGAAATATGGGGCAGACTGGACAAGCTTCTCAACAAATCACCTGTTTGACTCGTGGATAAATCTGTGCTGGGTCTGTGGCCTGAGACTCTGACACATGGCCTGTCAACCACCGTCCCAGCTCTGGTCCCACTCCCAGAATCCATCACTAGCAGCACCCTCACTTCTTTATGCAGTTTTATTCCTTCCTCTCTCCCTCCTTCTGTCTCCTTCTTTTTCTTTCTCTCTCCCTCCTTGTTTTTCTCATTCTTCTTCTCTCTCTTTATCTTTCTCTCTCCTTCTCTCTTTATCCCTGTCTCCATCTCCCCTTCTGTCGCTCTCTTTCTCTCTCTTTCTCCTTGTCTCCCCATCCCTTCTTGTCATTTTCACTCTTTCTCTCCCTCCGTGCTGTTTATTCAAATCTCTCTCTCTCAATCACTCCTGTCTTCCTTTTCTCTTTCTTTCTTTCTTTCTCAACCACCTCTTTCTCTCCCTCTTCTCCCCCGCTGCCACTGTGGGCTGCATAAGGGCATTTGAGGAGCCATCATTAGGCAGAGGTGCACGAGGAAGGGGGACCATCCATCCGTGAGACTGGTGTTTATTCAACAGCCCCGCCGAAGATCCATCACTGACACGGCTCGCCGTCGTTACTGAGAGAGAGGGAGGAAGAGATGGAGGTAGAGAGAGAGAGAGAGTGAAAGAGAAAGAGGGAGAGAGCCCCAATTAGCAGCGCAGTGGCCTAGTGAGCCTGGGGTAGCATGGGGAGGAAGGGGGGAGGAGGAGGAGGAGGAGGGCCTCGGGGGCGGCACAGACAGACAGGTGACTAAGTTCCCTCTGCTCTGGCTCCTGGCGGCCAGTCAAGAGGAAAAGGCAAGCGGTGGATGTTCCCCGTCTAACACACACACACACACACACACACACACACACAAACAGAGCCATGCATACATGCATAGTCATATTCATACACACAGAGACACACACTTCTTGGCACGGACACACACACAGTTATGGATACACACACAGAAACATATGCACGCACACACACACACACACACACACACACACACACAGACACACACGCGCACACACACACACACACACACACACACACACACACACACACACACACACACACACACACACACACACACACACACACATACAGTGCATCTCTGCCTCCCCCTTTCTCCCTGTCTCTACTGACCACTTACAGAGGGAGTGCAGTGCTGTTTGATCTCCCAGACAAACACCCAGGATTCCCTAATGGCCACGGCCTGTGCTGGATAGAGGTTCAGGACGAATGTGTTTCTGTGTTGCTGCGTGTCTTTTGGGGATAATTAAAGTTAGTTTTCACACGGGCCAGGTCTGGCAGCTAGAGGAAGAGGATGGAACCTCCCTACTGGCTTAAGAGACCCTAGCAACGCTGAATCCTCCTGGAAATTAGGTTCACATTCTTTCACCCTGCTCTTTTCTCATTCTGTTTCCTTTTTTCTTGTAATACCCCAATTAGTAGAGTACGAGTCACCATAAAAAAGAACAAGGCCCCTGTCTGTAGGAGTGTTACAAAGACAAGCATTTACTGGATGCCCCTGCGTGTCAGACAGTGTCCCTCCCCGAGACTGCTGGGGGATGCTGGGAAGCACTGTCCTCTTTGCTTGGTGATCCCCCCAGAGCTCTCTGTGGCGGTAGCCAAGATAAAAGATCCCGATTTCTCTTTCCCTCTCTCTTTCTCTCTTTTACACACACACACACACACACACACACACACACACACACACACACACACACACACACACACACACACACACACACACACACACACACACACACACACACACACAGACTGAGTAATTCACCCAGGGTTTGCTACCAATCCAATCCTAGTGAAGGACTTGCTTGTCTGGCTCTGCTTGTCTGCAGTACACTGGGTTTGTGTTCACGATGAGCTGAGTGGCAAGAAGGTGGCTTTCAAAGCTCTTACTTGAAGCCTTTGTTTCAATTCAGTTCAATTCAACTCTGTAAGGCTTTACTGGCATAGCCTTGCTGAAAGGAGATAGTGTTACAAAAGCATAAACAGATCACAGATCACGACAGGCAGAAGCCACAGCAATGCACCATCACAAATAGTCCTCACTCTACAGTAGGTAACCTAGCGCTACCTAGCGCCATGCTCCTTTATATGGGCCTGCTCCTATGACCTGCTTCGCTGGGCGCATATGGTGTTTACCCCGGCTCCACGCCGTACGGGAGAGGAGCGCGACTGAGTGCATCGGGGCTCGAGCCGAGCGTGTGAGCGAGTGCCCCCGTGGCGAAGTGGAGTGTGAGCGCGCTCGTGGCAGCCCATGACAGCGGCCTGAAGAGTTACTGGTGACAGGTGCGTGACATGTTTGCTGCGGAGGCTCAGGCAGTAATGCTGTTGACAGAGGTGGCGGTGTCACGGGAGATGGAATGGAAAGGAGGGGAGGCCGAGCGGTGGGGTGGGGTGGTGTGGTGCTCTCGCTGGGGAGCAGGGGATGAGGTGGGTGGGGTGGAGGGTTTGCTATGGGGTGTGCTGAGGTTGAGCTGGGTGGCAGTGACATATCCTGCTCGGTAATACACAGGGGAGCACAGCACCTTTCTGCCACGATGCCCCTCACAGCACACACCTGCAACACCAGCACTGTGCAGATGGATGATGAAGGAACGAGGAAAACAGAGAGAGAGAGAGAGAGAGAGAGAGAGAGAGAGAGAGATAGAGATAGAGAAGTATGGTTTATTTTCTCTCATGTTGATTGGCAGCAAACACCACACAGATGCTCCTGATAAAGATTAAATGTGTCTCAAGGGAGCGCTAGTTATTTTACTGCTGATCACAAGCATGACAGATTCATCAGACAGTAAGGAGGTGGATTGCAAGTAGGCCTAAAGCTTGTAGATTTATGGGGAGGTAAAAGGTTCCAGACCCCCACCGACTTATATATGAATACTACTTCTAGTCTCTTTTTATTCCTCTAAGATTCCACCATCGTGTAGTCTTAATCTACTGTCTGTGATGACACGGCACAGTCTGCTGGTATCTTATTGCTTAACAATACTGTAGTCACTAGTCACTACCTCACTGTTTTCATTATCATCTATGTATGAAAGTTGTTGATTGTGTGCAGGTGCTTTCTCAACGTGCCCCGTTCATAGCCCCTCCACATTTTCTATCCCCCCAGCGTGTGAGTACAGGGAAGATGAAGTTGACCACTGTTGAATCCGCGTGCTGTAATGATAGTGATCAGTGATGCACTGCCATCTAGTGGCCATGATCGCACCATTTCAAAATAAGGACAATAATGTCAGACTGTATTGTTAGGCTTTTGTTAGGTGACCCCTTGTTTCTTTCTTAATATATGGGTAAGACGAAACACGGGGTGTATACGTATTAAACTATTGAACGGTGAATACATGCACGTTTTCATTTCTTGAGGAAATTAGAAATCACCTTTCAACTGTTGGCTACCCCTCCACTTATCGACGGTGATCTTACCCACGTGGATTAACATAATGTCAGTCTACGAAGAACTGAAGCAGCCTTACACTTTAAGGTAAATTCCTTGAAGTCGCTTACTATGTCTTTGGTTCTGCAATGTTAAGTGTCATGTACATCCACAGTTATTTATATCAGCTCCAAAGATGGTGTGCGTGCCGCGCGCTCGAGCATTTAGCCACAGGGACGCTTGGAGGGCGCGGGAAACACCTGTACTGTTCACTCACAACAAGACGACGCTGCATGAGTACGCTGGCCCGGGACAACTCATTTGGTGCGGTTGAGGCTCCCCATATTAGAGGAGACCTCTGTACGTGACCTCACGTCGGTAAAAGTAGGCTATGTTTGTTTTGCCTCCGCATAGGTAACTAAATTATTGACGCAAATTTAGATTTCAACGGCCCATGATCGTTTTTCTGCACTAGTAAGCCTATGCTTCCAATTGATTTGGCAATGGGCGTCTAATAATAATATTGCACATAACTGTAAACAAATATGCACCACAAATAGTTATGTATTCAGAGTGAGCTGAATGTGTTGAAATGTATTCAGAAGCATGCCCAGCACTAATTACACAGAAATTATTAAGCTACTGCATTAATTTCAATAAACTATAATGGCTATATTTTATACCAGGCAATGCGTGAAAACATTTTTTCATTTTCTCACCTCAAAAAGGTAAATTAGATTCAGTGCTTGTAACAGGTGTGCCTGTTGTGCTGCCTCATGTCAGCTTCGACATTTATCTGAAAACTGATGGTGAGAGGAAGGGTGATTAACCTCAACCCCCAGTTGCTACCTTGCCATGAAATGAAGGAGAAAAAAAAAGGGAAAGAGGTGGTACCCACTGTGTTGTTGCCCCTGGTTACAAGCTAGAATACAAGGCTTTTCTTTGTATAGCACTGTGTCCTTACAAAGAATCTGTAGTTATAATACAGCCTACCTGTAATAAATCTGTGTACAAATGAATGTATTATGTGTAAATATGATATAACGAATACATGCAAGTGCATGTATTTGTAAAACGGTGTAAAGTACACAGATACATGCAGTGTATGGGCCTGAATCTATGCATATATGAAACGCTTTCCCTCCATAGACCATGACAGGTGGAACCCCCGCCTCTCCACCTGTTCCTCCTTTTCCGGGCGCCTCCCGGTGGCAGCCCAGAACAGATCAGTCATTCAAGAAATGCTATGCCGCACTGCCAGGGGGGGACGTGGCGGAGCCCCAGTCACCGGATCGCCAGCAGCTGGTCGCCCTGTGCTATTTTTCACTCGGCATAAAGTGATGGGCAGTCAGTGTCCCCGCTGCGGGCCGGGCTCAGTCCTCAGTCAGACCTGGAGCACCATGAAGTCCACAGAGACAGGCAGCAAGCGGGGTCCGCCGCTCCTGGTCACCTACCACTCCGACCTGGATG
Organism: Coilia nasus; assembly: GCA_027475355.1. Lineage (NCBI taxonomy): Eukaryota > Metazoa > Chordata > Actinopteri > Clupeiformes > Engraulidae > Coilia > Coilia nasus. The sequence goes on along the minus strand of CM050220.1, from coordinate 26,842,103 downwards.
AGCTGGACAGCGGCAGCGAGAGCTCAGACAAGTCCACAGGCAGCGGCGGCGGCGGCAGGAGCGGTCGAGCTGGGAGTCCCCCGGGAGGTCGGGGAGGAGACGACGGAGGACCGGGGGCAGGTGGTGGTTTGGGAGGAGGTGGAGCGACCGGACGCAGGAGAGGAAGCCGCAGGCTCGCTGGGGTGAGCAAGCAGCGGCAGGCGGCCAACGCTCGGGAGCGGGACCGGACACACAGCGTCAACACGGCCTTCACCGCGCTGCGGACTCTCATTCCCACCGAGCCGGCCGACCGCAAGCTGTCCAAAATCGAGACGCTGCGTCTGGCCTCCAGCTACATCTCGCACCTGGCCAACGTGCTGCTGCTGGGGGAGGACTGCCTGGACGGACAGCCCTGCATGAAGTATCAGAACATGCTGCAGACAGGAGCCAACAACAATGCCAGCAGCAGCCCCAGCCTCAGACCCATTTGCACTTTTTGCCTAAGCAACCAGAGAAAAATGGTAAGTTCCACCGGATGATGCCTGTGTTTACTCGGCTAGACTGCCTCTTTAAGCCGACAAGGCTGTAAGTAGAAGTGAGCAGTGTAAGCCCTATCACAGTGAGGAAGAAGAGCTCCCTCAAAGGTCATGCAAGTCAATGTGTAAAAACAAGGAAGGTTGCTGTAGACAAGCTGAGGGCCAGTTTTGTAATAGGCAACTATGAGTGTATTTAAGGTTGATTTATGATTGTCAGCATAAAGTATGTTTTCGATGTGATGTAACCCCCTGCTATAGAAGATTGGGGAAGGTATTGATCCTGTAGCTGTGAGAGGGCATGCAGAGACATGCTCCGGTGCTGACTGCAGTTTTTCTGCCCTCCCCACAGCTAAGAGATGGAGAAAAGCACACAAATGTCTGAACGTGGGACAGGATTTACGGCTGCTTACCTAACCACCCAATGATGTTTACATGTAAAAATGTTGTAAAAAATTGGACATTTAATTTTAACAAAGCAATGTGTATATTTTTGTAATGATCTCAAGAATGGCACAAAAACTAAGAAGGCAGCAGCAGCAATAGAACAGAAATGCACTTTCCATTTTCATTTTTATGTCTGTCTTATGTGTAGTGTTTTGGTTGAGCATAAGACATGCCCCCAAGTCCATGCGTAAAGTGGCACCTGGCGAGGAGTTTATTTCTGTTGCAGAAATAGTAAGCCTTAGCTCCCCCTTCTAAAAAAAACAACTTCACCTCTCTCTCCCTCTCCCTCTCTCTCTCTCTCTCTCTGTCTGTCTCTCTTTCCCTCCATCCCACCCCTGGTTAAAGTCACATGATTGAAATACAAACCAGGATGGTGCAGCAGTTGCTGTCAGTAGAGCTGTGGTTCTTTGCCTTCACGTTTGTGTGAGAGACAGAGACAGAGGGAGAGAGAGATGGAGAGGGAATGCTGGAGAAAAAGGAAGGGTGAGCAAGAAAGTAACTGTAAACAAGTATTCTCCGGTCAATTTAACTGACGTGAGGACCTGTGATAAGCTCTCTGGGTTTTATATTATGAGTAAAAATGTGAATTCAGGTGAAAATAGTATTTTCGTGGTGTCAGATTGACTATGTCTGATAGGCAGCAGAAAAGAGACTGTTTTGTAAACTGGGTCACTTATTAAAGGAAAAGCCTTTGCGTTCATCTTGATCAAGTCTAGGTCTCTCAGTCAGCTAGTCACAAGACTGGACATAACTGTAACAAATATAACACGCCCTATAGACCTATAGTTTGCTGAGGTGGGTGACCCCAGCTTTGCAGAGTCAAAGTCCTGCCATAACCCATACCTAAATCCAGCACATAACACTAGTTATCACTAATTAGCTCACCCACCTGTTTGAAGAGTTGTGCTAATTATAATCGTATGGTTTTGTGAATGGTCCGAACAAACATGCGGTACAGCCGCTTGCTCTGTGAAGCCACACTCCCCACCTCTGGTAGTACGCCATAAACGAGGGCTTAAACAACTGCTTACTGGCCACAGGCCATATTTTGACTTGCCATGTGACTTATGTGCTTCTAAACAAGGGCCCGTGAGGCTACAGAAGTCAGACGGAGCAGCCATCCTGAGTTGTGCTGCTGACGTCAACATGCAAACCCCGCATTAGAACTGACATGATCAGGTGTTGTGCTGGTATTGCTGAGCAAAGACATTTTTAAACTTGAACTTCATTTTTCTGTGTTTATATTTTCTTTCCTTTTTTGATTTGGGGTGAAGCACTGTTAAAAAAAAGAACCCCCAACTACTTTTAGCAATGAAAATACAATGCCCTTCTCAAAAATAAGTTGCCACTTGGATGTAATGTAAATGTAAAATTATTTCAGTGTCACTGATGAATGCTTATTGAAACAGTGCTGTGTTTGTGAATACATGCCATAATCAAAGCTAAAGGTGATACAAAGAAAAACTAAGTGTGCAACTGTTTTTTGGCTGGGCAGTAGAGTTGATAATGCACAGTGAAATGCACTGATAACATGGGAAAGGATGCAATATAGCTTGTTTTTGAGAATTAGTTATTTATTTCAAGCACAGCCAATAATAAATAACTTAATCTGTTATCATTCATGTTTATGTATTGTTTCAGATGTCACTTAAACCAATCATTTTGTTATTTATTAATGTGGAACATTGTAAAAGGGTGGATTTTAAGTGTACTCCTTGCAGAACCTATATACACAAATCCTTAGTTTACTCCGCTGAAACCTGCAATTACTTGTTTCAGTTCAGTCTGATCAGCACTTTTGCACTAATTTAATTAGAAAATTGTATTACAAATGAACTACTGTCCGTGATGCCTGTGTTTGCACCCATCGTTGATGAAGCAGTGCCTGATGAACTAGTAAATTGTTTACAGCCGCCCAGAATGTTCAGCGAAGCACCACTTGCTAAATGTCACCTCAAAAGTAGCTGGCCTGGAGATACCTCAGAGAGGAGCCCTGAATGTATTAAAAGACACCTGTGCTTACCTGGGAAGCAAGGACTACCTCTGATTTCTACCTGAACATGGGACAATGATCTCAGCATACTTGAATTGTCTGACTCATTCATAAGAAAAAAATGGTGTCCTTTGCACAAAACAATGATTCTGGTGTACACAGAGAGTTTTATTTTTTGTACATTTGCTTTTTTGTGCTATTTATCAAAAACATAAATTATTTTTAAAAGGATGTGTGACCATTTATTGTCTTGTAATTATCTAGTACTTGCATGATTGTTAGATTGATGAGTGAAACACTGGAGCCATCTTGTGGACAGTAAGTGGAAGATCAGTCAAAGCACAGGCTCCCAGTCAGTGTGTATTTCATATCCAGATATATTATATTGTGTTGTGTTTCTCCACTACAAACACATGGAGAGGAAGACAGATGGCCAGTGATAGTTAAGTAAACACACCCATAATGTGCAATGATGTGGAGACTAACGGAAACCATTTTAATGTGAACAACTCTTAGGAATGCCACTCTGAACAAAGCTGTTCGTTTATTTTTTTAGTAGTGGTTAAAGTAGTGCAGCAGACTGCCATGTTAAAATCTTCAAGCTCACAAGGTGCTCTCCACTCAAGATAAATTCATACATTTGAACCCAGAAGCATTTACTCCATAGCTCCAATGAAAAAAGTGAAAGTCCCATTTTCATCATTTCATCACACAACACATCACAGCACACAAAAACACAATTCCCCTCTGCTTTTAACCCGTTACACACACCATGCTTAGGGCACCTGAGTGCCGCTACTGGCGACCCAGGATTTGAACCTGCAATCCTGCGGCCACAGGTCTGACCCCTTAACCGCTAAGCCACCTCTACCTTTCACAACAGCTATGTGCTATTCTACACCTTTCTCTCCACAAATGACTGAACTGCTGGTGAAAAGTTGTTGCCCACATCATACGACCCAATAAATGTCCAAATGTAACTGAATGAAAAAAAGAATTTGACATTCAGAAACACCACACTTTTGAAGAAATGACAGGAGAGACAGATGTACCTCAGTGTCTTTATTAGTTTAAAAAAAGAGGGTGATCCTTTCATCAGATTGAAGAAATTCCATGACATCAATTGAAAGGGTGGCAAACATCCTACATTTGACGTCTGTGCAAGTAAAGGGGAGCGGGGGGGGAGGGGGGGGGGGGGGGTGTTGATTAGGGTGGGTGGGGGTGCTGGGATGGTCTAACTATCACCAGTTTGTCATTAGATCAGTTTAAATGTTCTGTACAATTTCATAACAGAAAGGAAAAAGGCTATCCAAGAGCTCATTTAGGAGTTATGACAAGAGCAAGGGCTTAAAGCTTTGGCAATAACTTCCCAATGAGGACACTTCACCAGGGAATCTGTAGGGGGCGCTAAAAGGCATCAGCACAATGATACAAAAGAAGAGTGGGAGGCGGGGAAAAAAACAAATAAAACTGTCATTTGAGAGCTGATAGAATGAGAGTGCTAGTAAATTGAATGGAATGTACATAATTTGAATGCAACAAGGCTTACTACAATTATATCAATAGTAAAAAACAATAAAAATGGTCAATGGATTCTTTATGTGAACACCTGAAAGCTCTAAAAAGGTGGAGAAATGATTGGGTTTGACTACTCACAAATTGTGCTGGGTGAACTGTAAACCTTTCGGATTAGAAAAAAAGAATATTACAATGAAACTTTTGTTTAAGCCCTTAAATGACATCTAAATGTTATGGTTAAGAAAAAAAGACCTGGAGGTAGAATCAGAAATCAAAACAATAAAAAAAAGCAAAGACAAACAAGCACTTCTGTAACGAAACATTCTACTGCTCCCATAACTGTTCTTGTCCCAAGAGTGGGTTTTTAATAGTGAGGTTTCAGTCCCCCTCTTCCTCATCAGACTCCGATTCTGTAAGAATCAAACACACAGACAAAGAGAAAGAGGGTCAAACAAATTCAAATTAGACCTGGTTGCCAAGTCATGCGATTCAAATCAACATGGACGAGAAACATTCTGACAGCTTCATTTCAGTCAACCAGTATTACAACAGACTTCACAGCCTGTGGTTGCTAAGCATCACATTTCTCATTCTGCAAAACAAGTGCTGACAGATCTCTGATCAGCAGTATCAGCCAATCTTTTGACATTTTATGTGGCACCACATGGCGCCATTTTGATGCCTGTTATCTTAGAGTCACAATCACAGTAACCCAACCACCACCAACCCAACCACCACCAAATGTACACACAGGCACTGAGACAGTAGCAATGCGAGAACACACAAAACGAGTCTTACCCTCTTCAGCATTCTTCAGCCATTCCACAAATTTCTTCATTTGCTCCAGGAAAACACTCTTGCCCTTGGCCAGGTGGGTTTCCGTGTACCACTTCAAAATGGCTTCCTCGCTCAGAACATCCGCTGTGCAACAAAGAGAGGCTGCCTTAAGCACCATTTATGGGAGGCATTTTCTCAAAAAATGTAAAGCGTCAGCAGAGCTTTTTTAACAACAGTAACAACTTAAGACTTTCAACACCTACATGTAGCTCTCAAGACCTCCTTTTAAACATTATAATGGAAGGAGCCTTGCATCTTGTAACTCACCTTTGTACAGGAGCACAACGATCTTCTGGAAGGCCTTCATGAAGTGGATGTTGTCGTAGCAGTACTCCTGGATCTTCAGCAGGAGGGTCAGCTCAGACAGACCCTGGGAGGTGAAGGCCTTCAGGAGAGGACTGTATTGCTGGAGTAGGAGAAGAGCTTTTTGAGTGGGCACAACTGGTACTGAACACATTAAAGCAAAGATGGCACTTGAAAACAACTGAATTACTTAAAATACTTATATACTTAACACTTAAAAACACATTGCTGATGCTTATGAAGATGACATTGCTATGGTACAGGGGTTGTGTATGAACAGTTGCCAATATATCAAATAGAAAAGACAGAAAAGCACATTTTCATATTTAACACATTTTAGTAGTCTTAATTACAATCCCTCGCAAATTATTGTGGCTTGTGTAGTGGCATGGTGTAGGTGTGTGTACCTTCAAGTGTTTGATGGCTTGTTCGGTGACCAGCTCCTCTTTCTTGTTCCACTCCACGGAGCTCATCACACTGGTCCAAACAATCCCGATCATGGTCTGCTCGGAGATGTTGGTCTTCTTCATCTCCTCCCTCACGTAGGTTATTATCTACAGCAGGACAAACACAACAACTCAGTCACAGAGCTCTTACACACTCAGTGATTTATGTAGGCATTATTACCAGGCACTGAGAAAGGTCACATACGCAATGATGTGGTGATGGGGAAGATGTATGGACCAAGATATTTGGAATAGCACCGTCATTTCCGTTTTTTAATATTTAAAGATAGCATTTGCATTGGCATTAGTTCCCAGCAACCTATTTGGTGTAATTTGGTGTAGAGATCGACTGATATGATTTTAGCAGGGCCAATACCTATATCTATTATTAACAAACAAGGAGGCTGACAATCGATATGTAATCATATGCATTTGAGAAAACATCAGCATATGTTGAGAAAACATAAGTCAAATTGCATGTGCAGAAGGTTGATGTGTAGTATGGAGACTCTAGTTTGTGGACTAAGGTAGGCTATCTGATGATTGAGCCCAAGGAAACAGCATCTCACTAACGTGCATCAATCAGGAATTAAATTGAGGAAGTGGGCACTTATTGATCCGAAAAGACAAATAGCCTACAAAGTGGTATTTTTGCGACTTCAGTGTAAAGAATTGTGTTATATTGCAACTTCAGCCATGTATGTTACTTTACCCTCAAAAAGTATCTCCGCACCACTAAAGCCTTCTGTCCTGACTGACTGGATTCGTGGTGGCTAACAAATCAGACTCTGTAGTGGGCTGGACAATGATCCAACCACAGAATGGCAAGTGCAGGGAGTGAGAGATGCTTTATAGACAAAGTAGCACATTTCATTCTCCCATTTCAATATCGGCTCATCGGTGAAAAAAAAAAACGATACAGGATATAAAAATGCCAAATGTCGGCCCTAATAATAGGCCGACAATCCGATAATCGGCTGACCCCTAATTTAGTGAAACCCATTTTCCGCTCTAGAAAACAAGGACGAGGTCTTGCATCATTCTGTAGAGTTCAGATGCACATCAGAGTGGACATGCAAACCAAAATATATTAAGCGTTATGATATCTAAGAAATTTCCTTTTCTGTGTTATAGCCATTGACACTTGCATACTCGTATGTTTCTGAGTATTATGTTATTTCATAATTTCATATGTTTTTTTAAGGTTTTTTTTCCAGCTTGTGTTTTTTCAGTGTAAGACCTGTCTATAACTGGTCCATCATGTCTGATGAAGAGCGTAAGCTCGAAAACGTTCACTTCGGGTGATCATTAAAAAAAGACTAAACAGGAGCAACTGTCCAGACATTCCATTTTGTTTCAATTGCATACTCTTCCCTTTTTTAATGCAAAATCTGCTCATCCACTGAATGGCATTTTACTGTATATTTCACTCTTGACTTTGACATGACCCGCCTCGAGAGTGCGTAATGTATTCCCCTTCATGTACCATTTGCCTGGTGGCCCCAATTCTTCCACTTGGTGCAAAGAGTCTTGACACTCTCCAAACCTATTGGTTCTGCCTTCAATTTTCTGGTTACTGACTGGTAGCTAAAAAAATTAGTCGGGGGGGGGGGGGGGGGGACAAAGCCTTAGGAGAGTTTACTGACGCAGTACTGTAGCAAAACACAATACTGATCGGAGGCACTACACCGACACTAGCCTGGCTAGTACCACCTCTCCTTCAGTGGCATTAACACACGACTCTCCTTATCCTGACCGGTGTGCAGACCATCACGACTAGGGGGCTGTGAAAGTCAGTCCCATTTGTCATTGTAATCACACGTGCACAAAACCAAATTCACCTCTGTATTTAACCCATCACACAAACCTGACCAGGGATGCAGTGTGTGGGGACGGTATCATGCTCAGGCTACTTCAGTGATCCTACTGGCGACCCGGGATTCGAACCTGCAGCCCTGCAATCACAGTCCGATACCTTAACCGCTAGGCCACCAATGCCCCAAAGTGTGAGTAGGGGTGTAGCAAGTCAGGCAGGCAGGCTTACGTCTTTGAAGTTGTCCCCACGGGACATCTGCTCCTGGAGCTCCTTCTGCAACTCCTTGCGGGCCCCGATGGACTGCTGGTTTCGGGCGAAGTCGGACAGCTCCTTCAGCCCGGCATCGGTGAAGTACTTCGAGAAGTGCTCGCAGCTTCGCTTGTTGGCGGGGAAAAGCTCCTGTGTGTGGGAGAGAGAGGGAGAGAGGGAGAGAGAGAGACTCAGTCAGCAAGGGCAATGCTGAGAGGCAGTGAATTGCCATGCAATGCTTTAGAGGATTACAAAAGTGGTTAAAGTGAGTGCTTGATTCAAATCCAATAAACTTCCTGCTGAATTAAGGACAGCACTCCTCAGGGCCCTGTGGGCACGAGCTGGGGAGGGCAGTGTGTAATTTAACTGGCCATTTGGCTCAAACAGCAACAACCCCTCATTAGGATCTCCTGTGAAGTGGATTCTGCTATTGATAATGTGCGCACATGCACGCACGCACACCTACCATCAGACGGTTGTCCATGCCAACCTTACGGAGACTGGCAGCGACTGAGTTGATGTCCTTCTCATTGATCCAAGATTTGAACAGTTTTACAGCAAATGCGGCAGAAACACCTGTGAGTGGGACGATCAAAAGACAAAGTTGGGACTCTGGCATGAGTTCCTTTGACAAAGTTCTCATTAAAAAGACTAGGCCCAGAACCAGAACCAGAGAACAGAATATTTGTATTAGTCCAACACTACATTGTGGTCTTTACAGAGTGAAATGCCTTATCCTGAGCATATTCTAGAAATGCATATGCCCTCCAAAAGACATGTAAATACACTGAACAGATGAAAGGCACCTTCTTTGACAAGGTTCTCGTTGAAGAGACTGCTCAAGATGGAGGCGGAGATGTTCCCATTGGCCAGCAAGATGCCGGTGAGCATGGCCAACTTGTTCCGCTCGGACTCGGTGAACCCCTTTAGAAACAGCAGCAACTGCGAGGGAAGGATGTTCCATCATTAAAGTCAAGTCTTACTTTAACACATACGCCCACCAATAAGGCTCAGAGCCTAAATTCTCCTTAAAAATATATATTTCACCGTGAAGTAGCATACCATTATTATTATTGCTACTATTGTTGTTAATAACAATAATAATAACAACAATAATATTTCAGTTATACTAGTTGTTATAGGAGCACCACATTAGGAGCTTGAACAACCACCACTAAAGAGGTTAGAGTCACAAACTGGCAAATCTTACCTTCTTGATCTCCTCCTCAAACCCCTTCTCCAGGTACTTGTATCGCCTGATCAACTTGTTAAAAACCTATGCAGATCACACAAGCCATGCATTACAACTCCAAATACGTTTTTGGCTAGACACATGTGACTACAGTGAGGCAGACAAGGTGTGTTAACCATACTAACGGATGTGTGTGTTAAAAAAAAAAAAAACAGTAGCTGATCTAACAAAATAAGGGACACACCTGTGCATAAGCCTGCATGGTTTCCAGGTCTTCGTTTGCAGTGAACAGACAGTAATCCGTGCGGGTCACGTCATCTGACAAAGTACCACCTGGGGCTGTGGAGCAACATCCATGACAGGTGAATCGTAGACAAACATTATGACACAATTACCACACAATAGTCCTCTTCACATCCAGTGCTACAGAGATATACAACTGAACATACACACACTGTCTCTCAATGATGGTCAGGGTTGGCTTGTGTAAAGGATGAACCAAAGACACTGGTGATACAAGATCAGCTACACACACACACACACACACTGCTACTATTGACCGATCCAGCACCAAACTGACTGCTCATCCCTCACGTCAAAAGGGCCAGGGACTGACTGGTACTTACCCAGCATGCCGCCAGCCACCAGGATGTCGAAGAGTGTCTCAGCATACCGGCGGTAGTCAAGCTTGGCGCCAGAGGCATCAAGGAATTTTGCCACAGCCTCCAAATCAGTGCCAGTTTGGTTCAAGCCTTGTACAATACTTTCTTGAAACTGAGTAGGATCAAATCTCTCCTTTTCATCTGTTGGGAAATCAATGCACACAATGAGGTGAAAAATTAAGCAAAACTGGATAAACTGCACATGACAACATTCTTGCAAACAACTACGGGATCTCAACTTACCTCTTTTCCGAGTCTTAAAACGCTGGCCGGTTAGCGTTGGCTTTTGCTGCTTTTGATTATTCATAAAAGACACCCTGTTATGAACACAGATGTGCAGGGTTAGGGTTGCAACTACAATAGCTGCAACTGTGAAATGTCATGATCGAACGTTACCATTCGGATTTCAGGCCAACACAAAAATAATTGCAAGTTAACGACTCCCCCAATAAATGTGCTATAAATTATGACAACCGTTCAAAATATGTTCCTCTCTGTGTTCCCCGCAAACCTGCCTACCTCGTGCCCACAAAGACACAAACCCGGAAGAGGATATAATCGTTAACGTGCAATTACAATGTGGGGGCAGAATTAAACCAGCCAAACTAAATGCCAGCTCAATACTGCTAGACAGCTGAACAAACAATCCAGTCTTGAAAAAACGGCACCTTCCGTTAATTCATAATCGGGAAGCGTGATTTTATGCTCAATGGCTATTATTAGCACTACCGTGTTACAACGTTTTAATAGCACGATGCTAACAGTTGTATCCCTTTAGCATGCAGCTAGCTAAAGCCCCCCTGAATATGGTGCACCGGCAATCTCAGGCTTGACTCGACACGCTGTGTGGTTTAATGACGTTAGTCAGTAGTAAGTCGAGTAGCAATCCGCCGATGCTATGTGCAGTTCAACGCAGACAGATGATGACACACGACACATTAAAATGCAATATAGAAGAGCTAGGACACTGCGGCGAAGCGGCGTATACACTAGAGTCACTTAAGTCGCCAGGATCAGGCGATGACAAATCGGTCCCTGCTCCCTTTCTGCCAATTAGCTGGCTAAACAGTTTAGCTACCTGCTACTGCCAAACCTAGCCAGCTAGCCGGCCAGCTACATAGTTTAGCAGACGAGAGATTTTCTCTGACTCCTGAGAATCAGTAAGGTCAGTACGACTAGATGATAAATAAATTATACTTCTTGACTGACAACGTGTCAATAGTGCTTTTCATTAAATGCAGTAAACTTACCGAAATGAATGCAGATAAAAAACGGTTAATGAACCAACGAAGAAAATAACACAATGGAAATCCTCTGCTCCACACAAAACCTTCCCAGAAAAGCAAGGCTTTCACTGCGTCTGCGCAGGCCTGTTAAAACAATGTCGATCCGAACATTTTTGTTCAAGGAGGAATCTGTAAAATGACATGAATAAACGTTTGCATTTTTATGACAACACGAAACAACATAGATTTCAACATATTTTAAAATTACAAATAATTGTATAAACCACTACAAAATGCTCACATTTTACTTTTTTGAACTATTAAATTGTACCCGCACCCCTTGCGAACAGCAATTGGCAAGTTCCTGGTGAGCCAAACCATTGTATCAGAAGTAAGAGGAGGAAGGTAGTTTAATAATTTCTATATCAATATAAATATTTCACGTTACCTTATTATACGAGTCTTTTTGATGTATTTACGAGTAACTCACATTTTATAGTATCCAAAATATATTCATTTCGGTAATCTTAGGACTGCGCATTCGAGCATTTTATTCAGGACTTCCCTTGAGTTTTAAAGATTCGCCTTGAACAAGTTTTCAAGTTCACCAGAAAGTAGCATATTGAACCTTTTTAGGTTAATGCTGCTATGCAAATCAAAGTGTTATTACTATACGCTATATGGTGTTTGAGAACTGTTTAAATATTGACCGCAACAGCAACTGTAGCTTATTTCATCATTGTGGGACAACGGAGAATTCAGTCGTATTTTATTGTTGCGTTAGTCCTACATCTTTCATTTATTTTAGGGGCTGGCATTCAATTCCATTAAGCCTGGTCTAGTAACAATAAAGACCATTGTAATGTTGATCCTAATGACATTCTTCTTATAAGCCAAGTTTCCATAGGCTAAGTTGCACTATAATTTATGTGAGTGGAACCTAGCTGTTGTTGGATATGTGCCGAAAGGATCAGTGTGCCAATGGGAGGCTACAAAGCTGATATCAACTTCTGATTTTTGCTATCACTTTGATTTTGCACGAGGTTATGGGGAAAATTCAAGACAGCTGAATATATTACAAATGGCCAAAAGTGGAGTAAGTGGAGACTGCTAAAACTGAATGCGAATATCCAATGTCTATGCAATGCCCGGTGCCCATCTGTAGTCACCTGTCATTTCCCGAAGCTCAACCATGAAATATTAAACATGAGATCTAGGATGACAAAATGGCAGACTGTACTGCCAGTTATCTATTTTCTCCAGATCATGTTTCTGTGCACATCCCATCATTCGATCCACAGAGCCACAGATGATTGCTGGAAGATGTTCCCCATTTATTGATTGATGTTTGCTTGAGGAATTTCAGAGCTATGCAGAAATAAGACCAACTTCATTTACTGAACCGTGGAATTTTAGACAGCAAACATTATGTTAACAAGCCCGTACCTGACCGTTTGTAAATCAGTTTTATGTACTGTATGGATAGGTCTATATATGAATGTATTATTTATTTATATCTTATTTATATTAGCCTACACCATAATCATGTAGACTAAATTTCTCAAAAGTTAATCTTGGACTGGTATTTGCTCCCTCAAGAAACACGGTGCCAAGGAAAAATCCCTTATCCATTTTCCTGTTTTAAAAATATGAGCTGTGCTGCATGAATAGTACCTGCTTTGTTTCAGAGCCATTTTCCTGTATTAGTTTACAGATACAGTAGGCTATCTGATATAGTAGGATATGAGTCTATCTGCATCGCCGTGTGACTCCCTGACATCTGCCATTGCCTTAGTTGAGTCTATTAGCTTCTGTTAGTGCATCTTCCCCACAGCTGATTTGCAGGTGAGGACATTTATTATACTTAATCTGCCTTTTAACTGCACCACACAAATTAAATTATGGACATTTAAAAGCAGCAATGAAAGTCATTCAGCACAAAGCTTTGGGGTCATTCCGTGTCAAATCAACAAATGGCCGACAGTCATCCTCTCCAAAAAAATCTGAAAAAAAAAAAAAAAAACGCAGCTGTTTGTACATCCAACCTATGTATAAATCTTAAATATTAAGTCTCTATCACTAATAGCTCCAAAACAACAGCTCTTTGAAATTTCAGGTCATTTTGGGAATTCTGGTGAACAAGCCTTTTGCTCAACTTCCGACATTGCTGGCTCTTTTAGTATTCCACACACATTAGTGTAACTATGTGACAAGAAATGCATTTCCTGTAGAATTCAAAGATCAAATCAGATCAGATGTACCTTGTGTAATTCTTCCTCACCAAAGCTGTGAAAATGGCTATAGATTCAATATGTAAAATGACACCACCACTTTTGAGGGCTTCTCGTTCAAAAAGTATGGCACACAAATTTATCAGATTATTTTTCCCAGTCATATACGGATTATAATGTCATGCCTATGCATTAACCTTTGTTGATACTGTTTTCATATGGTCAGTGTATTTTCTTAAAGTTAGGCTTGATTTTCAAAAAGACTGTTTTCATCTTGTCATTTTACCATGTGGACAGTTCACAGGATTTAATTTTTTTTTCCATAATCATCCTGTATGTGAGGATCATTTGTCCAAAATTTGGATTTGTTGCTGAGTCTGTTTATTGAGATATGATGTTTGGGGAAAAAATGTCAGTAATTCCATGGAGTTGGATTGATCGGCAGTACCTCTTCCCACCACATGTTGTGCTCTTTTAATACAATGGAAGTCAATGATAGGGTAGCATGTCATTTACAGGAAAAGCTGCCAAACAAACTTTGTGTTACAATTAAACCAATTGCACTGTCAAGGTCATTTTTGAGCAGGGTTTTATTGTACAGCACACAAAAAGCAAGGCAAAACTGAAAAAAAAAGCATTATAATACAAACACAAAAGGACTATTAGCAGGAATGCTATCAATTTAAAGATCATAAACAGTAACAATATGCAAACTCTATGCAAACATCAAGATCTCATATTTTTAAATGTTTAAATTTAAGATATGCATAATATTTTGTGATCATGAGTGTGAATGTCTGTGTCTTGCGTTTCATTACTTTAAAAATATGAGATCTTAGTTTTCACATTCTTAATGTTTGCATTACTGGAAATCATGCCAATATTGTGTGAGCTGATATTTTTCAATGTGGTGTCAGTAGAACAAAAGCAGCTTTCGTTCTTCGGGAAGATTGTGATCTGCTGTTTAGCCTTACAGACTGGGCTGTTGCAATGCTAGTGATGGTCACCTTTATCTTCTCAGGTGATGTATTCGGTCCAAACCATTGGCTGTGGTTCCACTGTATTGCATCCTGACATCCCCACAGTGGTTGTCATTAGTCGTCAACCAACATAACACCTATAGCATTATATTGACCTAAATTTGAAAGGATTCTCATATTAGTGTGAAAGATTTTTTTCCTTTGTTCTGCTCTGACACTCTAGTGGGATTGAGTTTTAGTCCAAATTCTTTTAAATACAAATTGCACCCTGACACAACCACAGCAAACCTCTCATTTCATCACGTAGGCCTACAGCCCTTTAAGTTACATTGTATGTATGAAACGTACTATACAAATGCATGGGCCAGATTGTTGTATTGTCTGACTCGCATGACTTGGATTAGCCTACAATTTACTGCCTGAATTGCACTGATCATTGAAATGCCATAGACCACATCCCAGGCTGCGCTGCTATGTGGTGTCCCACTGATGTGATTTACCAGAGAACAGGAATAAATTGACCCCCGGAGTCCAGGTGGAGCAGCTGAATATGAACAAGATGGTGAGTCCATCACCCATTATAGCGCTCTGTCATCATGCCCCTCTGGTGGACCACACACTGTATCCACAGTACCAGGCGATTCAGCAGTGCATTGCCCACATGACACAATGGAAGGGCTGATAGATACATAGATAAAAACAAAGATAGATAGATAAAAACAAAGATAGATAGATAGATAGATAGATAGATAGATAGATAGATAGATAGATAGATAGATAGATAGATAGATAGATAGATAGATAGATAGATAGATAGATAGATTGGTTAAGGAAAAGTTTCAACATACATAGATAACACACACAGACACATGCAATGTTGATACATATAGGCACACAGACATTCCAAAAATTAAATAAAATAAACACAGATTAAGCACATATACATTCCAAGTGTCAACAAAGACAAAGAGACTTATAGACCTGAACAAATAAAGAAAAAGTGAAGAATTAAAGATATAAAGGCTTAAAATTATGAAAAGAATGGCACTCTTGCGTGAGATTTAGTTTAAAAGGTATTTGAAGACATTTAGAGAGGGCAGGGAGTTCAAGTTAAGAGTGTTTTGTAGTGTATTCCAAACATGTAGTACATATGAACAAAAGGCAGGTTTGCCCAGTTCTGTCCAAGTAGGTGGAGATTGAAGGAGTTTTACTGATGAACATGTACTGTAGGTGGTAGCGAAATGTCAGTAAATTGCAGATGTACTAAGTGTGTTTACCCATTAAAGCCTTAGCAATAAATACTAGGCTGTAAGATTTCCTTCTTAGCTGTAGTTATGTCCACTGCACTATATCATATAGATTACAGTGATGTATTCTTGCTGCAGCACCAGTACAAACCCTCAAAGCAGAATGATAAAAAACATTCTTTTTCAGATAGAATGAAGATGCATGCATGTCTGTTATATGTATTCATCATATAAATTCAATTTAAACTAGATAAACACCCAGAGAGGTGCTACACCCGCGCCACCATGCACTTAGCATGGGGCCAAAACTTTGACCTTGGCCTCTGACCTTGACCTTGCACCGATTAAACAAAAAGTGATAGTGCATGTCCTGACCCCAACCAACCTACCAAGTTTGATCTATATCGGATTAGAACTGTCCGATTTATAACCGCATTTCAAATGGGTGACCTTGAGTTTGACCTTTCAAGGCCACTCAAGGTCAAATTATAATATTTAGAAAGTCCATATATGACTTTATATAAGTGTTTAATGTAAACTGTGACTGTATCTGTAAGCGTTTTTATGATATGAGCTGTCAAAATATTCCCATTCACTTAGCATGGGGGTAAAACTTAGACCTTGGCCTGTGACCATGACCTTGGACCAATTCCAAAAAGAAATCGATAGTGCAGGTCCTGACCCCAATCCCAACCTACCTACCAAGTCTGATCCAAATTGGATAAGAATTGTTCCAGTTATCGCTGTGACGAACAGGCAGACAGACAAACGAACAGACACCGGCGATTACAATACACCCGCATCGCGCGGGTGTAACTACAACATTGCTCTGCATGAGCCGCATATTGGGTATCAACAATACATTTAGAACCACCATAGCAAATGTATTTAAATAAAGTAAAATGACGTGCACGGTTCACCATCTGTATGTGCAGTTTGCAAGGCTGCTTCTTGAAGGTACCTATATCTCTCATTCACATAAAGGAGATGGGCCCTTTGAAATTCGAAAATTCCATTCTTGAGAGACTTGCATGTGGTGAAGTGCTTCCACTTAGTCCTGGTGTTAGCTGATGGGAATGTTGTCTTTCTGCTGCACTGGTGTTTGCAGAGAATTGACTAACCTCCTTTGAGGTCTGGCTGCACTCCAGTATAGTGCTGTTGCCTAAAAAAAAAAAAGGGGAGACTTGAGGAGCAGCTTTCCTCCTACATACATTTGAAGCCAATGTAAGATATGGACAGTTTGGCCCAGAGAGACACCAACTGTAAAAAAGAGATTTACTTCTGTTTATTTTTTATGGGCCAATATACTGGTAGCTACTTTACCACAATAAGTACAGAATTGACCACTTACTTACTGGTGCATGGTGCTCAGCCTTGATGACACATTATCAAGAGCCAATTACCTGCCCTGCTGCAGAAGTCACATGACCAATGACTATAATAAACTTGCTTAAGCTGTGTCCTTCAGAATGTTTTTGCACTCCGGTTTAGATTAAATCAGTGGACTGTCACTAACACATGATGGAGTAACAGACAGATAGCGATCTCTCAGAGGGTTGAGTCCAAGAATACATAACTGTCGTGTCTAACATGGGGGCAATAGGCAGTCACAAGTACAGGATGGTCACCAGTAAATCTGATGGGGAGAAACTGCAATGGTGCTGATACACAGCAGCTAGGTGGATACAGGCAGGTCCTTCAGCATTGTTGAGGTTCAGTGCAAAAGGGCACAACTGTTGTGTGCAAGATGTGACTCACACGAAATACAAGACATCAGATGCTGTTAAATATAAGTGACCATCTAAAGTAAAAAACATTACACAATATTAAAAATAGGTGACAATTTAAAGCAGCACTTTTTGTTCCAGCACATTGTTGTTTAACCTTTCCCCTTTCGACATATTGTACATAATGCATTTTGTGTAATGATTGTCAGCCTTGATTTCTGCTTGTGAGTCATTTGCAAACATGTTACAAATTAAGATGGCTCTGCTGGTTTCCTCACACCATGTGCAATTTTATGTCTACTGGCACAATAAAGCACGGGTGTTATACTTTTACAGAAGAGTGCAGTGCCCACTCTAAACAGCTTTGGCTAGACACCAAGCATGATGCCTTTGTAGTTTTTACTATGCCCCAATTGTACAGTCGTGAATGCATCGTACAACTTGCGGTTCTTCAAATCACAGTAAAACAGCCGCACGACCCTGTGGAACTGATCACAGATTTATGGTGCATGAGGTGACGGGCTGACACACATTCACTTGAAAGAACATCTGGTTCCTAAGTCCACTTCAAAAAGGAGAGGGAAAAAAAGGGAGTGAAACCCAGAGGAATGCATTCCATGTCACTTAGTATTCTTTCAGATGTGCTGTGGCTGCCTCAGCTATTTGTTGAATCGGTTGTTTTTTTCAGCCACATTCTGCATGTGAAGGGATATTCACATCATGGAAAACTGATGTCAAGCTTGTTAAAAACTTGCACAATTATTCACTTATTTACGAAGAAAAAGACCTGATTGTATTTCTTTCTTCTCTGTATATGTGTGGATACCGCCCTTAAATGTCTGCCTGGCAACTGTACTGTTGTGTGTTTGTGTGTGTGTGTGTGTGTGTGTGTGTGTGTGTCCTGAAGATCAATACCCAGGGGTGCCCTGCATACAGAGTGAAGCGTCACCTGTACTTCACCTCAGAGGAAACTAGGCCAATGACTCAGCACACTATACCCATGATTCCCTGTGCACCTGGCACTCAGTGCAGAGACTCAGGAAACGTGGCATGTTGGACCTCACTCGCAAAACACAAAGGGAAGATTCTGGAAACCATGCTCTGCAATTAAACACTTCATTTATTTATTTTTCTATTTACTTATGTGTGTGGATAGATTTATTACTTTGTTTATATAATTCAATATTCTGGACACATTCAGAATAGCAAAGAGAAATAAAATACGGCGCAGTCTGATTTATATTAATCATCTTTTCGGACCAAATTTCCTCTGCAGGTGGAACACAGTGCACACAGTTGTGCTCGTACAGGCAGTGCAATGTGCCTCAAACATGCCCTTTTCAAATTGATTTCATTCTCACTGAAATATAAAACTCTTTGTAATTAATACAAATATATATTTTCCCTTGTATTAACAAAAATAAATTGGAAATTAAAGAGATCAACACATGGTGAGCCTTGGGTGGTATTAAATAACAAAATATTACACTAATCTTTCAGACAAGTAGGTGCATATATTTTGATGTAAAAATCACATAATACCGTGACTGAATTCATTTGACTCTTAGTTTAGAAAAAAAGCTCAGCAGGACTTGCACAGCGGTAGCACGAAGTGAGAGTGTAATTTTCTCGAAGTCAAACTGTGTAATCACATATAATTGCTACTTTGCACAGGGGACCTAAGGACTGTCAATGGCCCATGGCTGAAAGGTTCCTGGCTTACTGATTGGAACCTGAAAGAAAGAAAGCAAGAAAGAAATATAGAAAGAAAGAGTATAAATTAGCATAAATGTAAATGCATAAATGTCTAATCACATATGTATATTGTTTTTGTGTCTCTCTGTGTGTATGTGTGTGGCTGTATGTTCCTGTAAATAAAATACAGTCATGTTACTATAAGTGTGTGTGTGTGTGTGTGTGTGTGTGTGTGTGTGTGTGTGTGTGTGTGTGTGTGTGTGTGTGTGTGTATGTGTACCATCTGTGTGAGGTGAGAGGCGCAGGCCAGGCAGGTCCTGTCAGCGGTGGCAGGACTGTGGAACTGGAAGGGGCCACTGAGGCCAGCGTCCCGTCGCGCTGCTGCCACTGCGTCCTTCAGGGCCAAGAACACAGAGCTGCCCAGGAACAGAGCTGGCTCACCAATGCCCTGCAGCAGCAAGGGACACACACCAGTTCAGAACACTTGCACCCTGAGCACGAAACAGTTCACAGGGTACAGCCACTGAGAGCCCACAAGTCTGAGTCTGAGGTATTCTGGTGTCCTGTCTGTTCTCTGCTAACTGTGTTGTGGTCAGCATCAGAACCAGCATCCTCACCACAAAACAGTTCACAGGCATGACATACACAAGACTTTTCCACTGACTGGCATGGGTCAGTCTTCCCAGTTCTTTACCCAAGTTGAACCCCTCCCATTGCCAAATTTGGGAACTGTACCCAAAACAACTGGGTCATTTCGTCCAACTTTTTTGATAGTCCTCTGTGCGGATACCAACTCATCGAGGCCTGAAAAATCTCAGGACAGTGGAAACATGAATACTGGGACTAGTTTTGTGCTGGTGTCAGTGCTGTGGCTGCTGTGCGTTTGTGCCATGTGGATGTTTGATGGTTAGATGGTTTTGCTTTGATGGTATTTGAGTAAAAATAATGATCTTGTAAATATCATTTTAATGTTGAAACATTTTATTATTATTTCAAATACCTTTTGTTTTTATGATTGTGTGTCAAATCAGTTAGACTTGAAAAGGGGGACTGATGGTATTTGAGTAATAATAATAATCTTGTAAATAGCATTTTAATGTTGAAACATTTTATTATTATTTCAAATCCCTTGGTTGGTTTTGGAACTCTTGTATTAGGATCAAAAGCTTTGTATGTGTCTCTGGCTGAGCTAGGAGGTGTGAACAGCGGGTTTCCTGAACCATTTGGTGGCCTTCTGAATAACCGTCCCTGTCTGGTGGATTAGCATACAGACAATTTGGCACCTTTCGTATCTGATTAGAAGACACTGTACTAAACAAAAGACCACTGCATATTCATTTTGGGGTGGTAACCTTCTGAAACACCCATTGGGTGTCTACAACATTTAAGTCAGAATAACTACTGTCTGAGTTAGTCTTTGTCTTGTCTTGTCGTCCTTGTCTTCGTCCTGTGTGTATGTCTGTCTGTGATGTCCTTAATGTTAAGAATAAACCTTGTACTTGATGTTCAACCACTAGGCTGACTGAGTCTCCAAATTCAACTTAAAAGTAATTTTATTACTTTTAGCTTGTGTTGTGCCGAGCTGGTGTATGATGTCAGGACACAAATAGGCATTTGTTGCTGAGAGAAAACACATGGATTCTATCAAAGAAGCTTTTCATGGTATTGTCAATGATGTGTTAATTGCATCATTTTTTGCTTTTGTAAACAAGAGCTGCATCAGATTAGGAAGCTGTGCTTTGTCATTGCTGAATGTTGCCATGACAATGTAGATTATAATTAAAACAATACTCAAATAAAGTGTTAATGCTTTCAGCATTGAGTTCACAGCTAGAACAAAAGGCAACACAGCTAGAATTAGACAGTATGGGGGTCAGAACACATGCAGGATTTTCTAGATGGGGAAAACCCATGGAATCTATCACAGTTTTTTAAGCACTCACTACTAAGAGATTCTCCTGTCATTAGGGGGATTTCCTCAGGCAGCAGTGGGGTGAGGTGCCTTCCTCTAGGGCACTACAGTCTGGGAGCTGGGCAGGAGCTAGATGCTAAACTGGGATGGGGTTATTTTGATTGCTGAAAGATGTAAAGAGACCTTAGAGGAGTAGATGGCGTGGGGGTTCTGGGTGCCGGGGAGAAGGTAGATGTTGAACTTGAGCGGGACGTCACAGATGGCAGGAATCTTGTACTGACCAGGCCCTCGCGTGTAGAGCACACCAGAGGGGGAGAACGTCAATTCCTCCGAGGTGTACAGCCCCACTCCCTGCATAAATGCCCCCTCAATCTGATATAACACACACACGCAGTTAAAAAAGTTTAGATGGACATATAATATCTACACTAATGATACAAAATCCTGCCAATTCAGCACTTTTCCCTTCCATAAAGTTTGCTGTCCAACCTGGCCTGGTAATGTGCAGACAAATATGCAGACTCCATTACACACTCAGGTGGTAAATTAAGGTGTCTGTGCTATTGATCTGCTAATGGACTATCTTGGAAGCAGGTGTAAATAACAGCTCTCTTGGGACTAAGACTGTATAATTACAATACCCACCTGACCAATGTCAATGGAGGGGTTTATGCTCCTTCCGATGTCGAAAACAATGTCAGTCCTTACAGTCTAAAGGACATCCAGAGGGAATAGTCAGAGTTACTTTCAAATTGACAGACTTGCTCAATACCAAATAGTTTGATCAAATACATACAGACATACAGTGGTATGAAAAAGTTTGGGCACCCCTTAGGAAAGCCACTGCATCAACTTGTCTCTTGCTGAGCTTTTGCAGCAACAACTTCATTTTAACACGTGTTATACCTCATGGAAACTAACATTTCAGTAGTGAAAATGCACCGGTGTACTGTAAAATGTACCTATGTATTGGTCCAAGAAAAAGATTTTATGTGCATTTAAACAAATAAAGGCATGTGCATACATTTTGGCACCCCAAATAAATACTTCCATTAATATTTAGTAGAGCCTCCTTTTGCTGCAATAACAGCCTGTAGACACCATGTAGACACTTTAATAAGGTTTCCAGCACCTGTGCTAGCCATGCAGCCCCATAACATGATGGACCCTCCACCAAATTGCACAGTAGGCAATACGATCCTCTGATGGAATTCAGTATGTTTCTTTCACCATGGCTCGTCTGTGATCATTCTAACCATCCTTTGCTGGGTGTGCCTATGTGATATTTTTGGCCTACCACATCTTTCCTTCACAAGGACTGTTCCTGTGGTCTTCTATTTCTGCACTACAATTCTGACTGTGGAAGCAGACAGTCCAAACCTTCCAGATAATTTCTTGCATCCTTCTCCTAATTTATCATAATGCATTTTTTAGGGTTTTAGGTCAGTGGAGAGTTGTTCATAGGCCCCCCATGTTGGCACTCTCTAAGAAAGAACCTAGGACACGCACAGCCAGCAATTACTCATGTTAAATTGCCTTTTTTATGATTGGTTCCACCTGTCTTTGTAACTGAAGGTTTAACGAGCTAATTAAAGCAATTTTGTGATGCAACCAGTCAGCTATAAATCCCTACCACGCTTGAAATGAATGTGATTAAAAGGATGCCCAAACTTTTGCACATCCAATTTTGGGGGGTGCAAATTATTGTTATAAAGATGTAACACATACACACACACACACACACACACACACACACACACACTTGCACAAACCTCACACCCACACACACACACACACACACACTACCCTGTAATCTCCGGTGAGACAGTCCAGTTCCACTTCACAGCAGCATGCTCCGTAGGTGAAGTAAGCATAGGGTTGCCCCTCCTGCCTCTCCCAGTCCATGTGCGTGTCCTGACCCCTGACAGAAACACCACTGTGTTAGAGGACCCCATAATCCACAAACTACACTTACACGTATCACAGCTCACAGATGTTTTTCTCTAAAGCTAGTCCTTTGGCTGAGAAGCAACTGATTTAGGTTTTGCATGGAGAAGACTACTTCAACGTACATTACTCCAACCTTTAATACCCATGAGAACCAACTGTCCTACTTGCTGAATTAACAGCGACATGACTGTTACCTATAAAACCTACAAGAGCTCACTCTTTTATCACATCATGAGATTACTCTAAGACCAGGAACAGCATTTTTACTGTCTGTACAACAAATAACATTAATATTACCTGTAGTATCCTGTGGCAGAGAGACTGATTTTCTCCAAAAAAGCATCTTTGATCTGAAAGTTAAAAAAAGAAACTACTCAGAAATCAATCACTCAATCACTGACCATCCTTCCCCTTTCTGGTCCATGCTATATTTTGTATAGAATACTTCTTATGCCTGTAACACTATAAATAGATTAGCATGAATTATCCTGTATGGAGGTATACACGTTACCCAGCTCTGCCAAGTTCCTTTTGGGTTCCTAGTCCTCAAAGGTTCCAGTCTCATGTAGAGGGTTTCACAGGCATCCTGTCAGACAAGTTTGATGCATGCAACTGTCATGAATAACTTTGTATCTGGCAATTGTAAAACCACATCTTTGAATGAGTATGTGACTGAATATATAAATCTGAATGTGAAGTGAGAAATTCATCAGATTTAGCTTGAATCAACAACCACCAACAAAAGGCAACCAACACCCCTTTGCTATTATGCACATCGCTCACACACACACACACACACACACACACACACACACACACACACACACACACACACACACACACACACACACACTCTCGCAGTGTCTAATGAAGAGCGTAAGCTGAAAAACGTTCACTTGTGGTGATCATCACTGAAACAAACTAAATGAAAGCAAGTATGCAGACATTCCACTTTGTTTCACATGTGTATATTTTGTTGTCCAGAACCTATTTTTTGGATGTGCGCACCACTATCCTCTTTTCACTCACACACACACACACACACACACACACACACAATCACCGCACTGCAGCTGGTTACCTTCACACAACCCTCATACAGTACGACACTGGACCCAGTACCTTGACTGCCATGCCGTTGGCGTCCGTGCCGAAGGAGGCGGCGGAGGGGCAGGTGTTGGGCACCATGTGTGTGTTGGTCTCAGAGATGTGGATCAGAGAGGTGGGGATACGCAGCTCACGGCTGGCCACCTGCACATCACACAGTGAGACCAGAGCATTAGGAGTCAGTGTTCTACCAGCCACATAGATGACAATAAAATCATCTGATGTCATAGGCAAGTAACATTTTTGTAAACTAGCCATCTTGTGTAATTGAATGCACATGGAAGATTGACATCACTATGAATGTGAAATATAGTGCATTTGTGGAGCATTAAACCACATCCCCATATCTGTCATCAGTCAATGAATACTCAATAATGACTCATAATGATTCATAATAAAAAACATAATAAACGGTCATAGTTTGGAACAAAACTACTTGGTAAACTGCTTATGGAAAAGTGGAATGTATGTGTGTTAGAGCAAGAGAGCAGGGGGAAGCACAAATAAAGGTACCCTGTGTGTCTGTGTGTGTCTGTGTGTACTGCACCTGTTGTATTTTTGTGTGGAGACCTTGGCCCATTTCTGCACCTCCGTGACTAACTAGGACTGAGCCGTCAAGGAAGATATGTACCAGAGCAGCAGCCTTCGTCACACACACACACACACACACACACACACACACACACACACACACACACACACACACACACACACACACACACACACACACACACACACACACACACACACACACACACACAATTATAACAGGGGGCATCCAGTTTTAGTTAAGACACTGAAACAGCAATCTTAGGATCAGGGTTTCTACCTGACTTCTTTATATGATTGGCTGTTGGCTGCATGTTGATCTAAATGCTGATCAAAAAAAAAATGGTATGAACTGGGATTGCTGCAAGTGCTGCAATTCATTCAGATATATTTTGTTTTGGTAGGTTATCACAAATCAAGACAGATGTGTATGGGAATTCCTCATTTTAAGGGCAAAGTTCAGTTAATACACTGACTAATTAAACACTGAGCATCTCATTCTCTCAGGCGGTCATTCGCAGTACCTGGTTGAGAAAGCCCTCAGCGAAGCCTACGCCGTACTTGATGGGGACCTGGGCAATGCCCCTCTTCTTCCAGCGGTTCTGCTGATTGAACTGGGCAATGTCCTCACGGCGGCTCTCTAAGCAGGAGCGCCTCTTGCACTCCTCCCAGCAGCGAAGCATGTTCTCCGGGTCGAACTCCATCTTGTAGTGGGTCGTAGATGGTCCTCTGTACATGTTAATTTCCCGGATCTGATCAGAGGGGACAAGGTCAAAGGTCAAAGGTCATATGCAAAAGGTGGGGGGATGTACACTCACCTATAAGGAGCTTCCCCTTGTCCCAGTGCTTCTGGGGGCCCAGGCCTGAGCTCATAACCCCCCCCCCCGATTCAAACTTCCCTCTATGGCTTAGCTGAAATATCTTGCCCTATCTTGGGTTCTTTTCTCCACAAACTCTTAGGCACTTTGAGGTACTTCCTCTGTATATAAAGTCATTTATAAATAAAGAAAAAAGACAGGATTTATATCACACTTGTCTGCTAATGAGAGCATGTGTAATTTACAGGGCCATGCCTGACATACTGATGCTGAAAGTCTGCAATGGTTTAGTGTCTTGCTCAAGGACACTCTGACAAAATCAGTGGAGCCATCAAGCCAGAAACCTTACATGTGCTGGCCAACTCGTTTACCTCCTGAGCCACTTTCAGTGTGCCAGTCAACTTCATTGGTGCTATACAAGTGAAAATGACCTGAACTGTGTCGAACAGAACTCAATTCAATACAAAACCACACCTAGCTGGTTCATAAGAGTGGATGTCTTTCTGTGCCTGACCTCTTCGGCGGTGCGGCCGAGTTTGAGGGCAACGTCATCGATGATGCTCTCTGTGACCAGCATGCACTGCGGCACCCCAAACCCACGGAAGGCTGTGTTGGACGGAAGGTTGGTTTTGCAGGCGTTTGATCTGCCATGGAAGTTAGGGATGTTGTAGGCATTGTCGAAATGGAGCAGGATTTTTTCAATGACCTGGGTAAGGCAAACAAATATATATAAATTAAGGGTGAATCCCATTTCTACGCCTTAACCCTTCCCTTTGGCTCATTCCCAAATACATTAGATAGTAAATACTGCAAATACATTCTTTAAATATGTACTATACTTGATATATTTTATAAACATGATCACTATTGAAATTAGATCTGGCATACAAAGAAAGTAACTCTTAACCGAAGGACGTAGGAAATGAAAAATGAAAATGAAAACCAGCGCCCCCTACTGGCAGCGTTCTTACTGGTCTACATATTCCCATGGACTAGCATAGACCAGGATATTTTTTACAAAAAATCCATTTAAGACTTAAAACTTATCCATCAAAAACATGTTCCAGTCCATCTATCATGTGAAATTTCACCTTCTTTAAAAAAAAAGAACTTGTGCCTATCTTGTCAGAAACAAACTACAAATGTCCTAATGTGACACCCATTTTGCCTCATGAACAGTCATACATGACGTTCAGCCAGTGTGGCCCTTTATAAGTTTACTAAAAGAAACCAAACCAAATTCAAAACAATTTACATTTAGAGAAAACATGAAGTATAATAGCAAGAATGAATAGACTTATCAAACATACATATGATTTGATTTCGGGGCAGTCATCAGTGCCTGTCGGGCTGCCCCCCTGCTCGCATGTATGACGGGTTAATGCAGAGTCTGAATTTCATTGTGTGCACGGTTTGCTGCGGTGAGCTGTGTGCTCACAATGACAAATGGTAATCACTTTCATTTTTCACTATGGAAGTCATCGCCTTAACTTCAGAGTGTGAACCGAAATGTATTTTAAATAATATCTGAATCCCATTGAAATCAATCGACTTTGCCAAAGTGGCAGGAACATTGCCAGCAAGGGGCAATAAGATTACTTTCCCTCCCTATATGTGTCTGTCCTTATGAGTAATAACAACGAGATCCTGCTGTGTGTGCTAAGTACACTGTGTGTGTGCTAAGTGCTTCACACACGACATACTACCTGATGGTTGAGGAGAAGTTAGGTGCAGCATGGGCATGGGTATGTATGAGTTAGTATGCTACTCCAGACTAAAAGGTTAGACTACAATGTGAAAAGTGTTTCAGGGTCTGTGTTAATTTAGACAGGCAGTCTGTGATGATGATATCCAGGCATTACTGATAGCTTACCAGCACTGACTCGTCCACAGTATTGCCAGCATTGGTGTAGAAATTCACATCAGCTGCAGTTATTCGCCCGTCATTCCTGTAGCCAACCTAGAGACACAGGGGTGCTGAATTCTAAATTTTCATATCAGTTTAATACAACATACCTTTACCAAACTGAGTTATATTATTATTCATGATTTAAATGTATTAATGTAACAGATACATACTGGTAAGGAGTGACAGAAAGTTAACACCCTCCCACCACCACCTTACACACACAGCCATAAACCACACACACACACACAACACAAACACACAGACCTTGTAGTGCGCCAAGACTGGATGGCGACCTCCTGTAATCAGCATGTCTTCTCCCCTCTCTAAGACCAACCTCACTGGGCGCTCGGTCCTGAGTTTCATAGGTGTCCAATTAAACCACGTTGGTGACACTCATTTGAAAACATGCTACTAGCTACATGCTACACATTTTGAGAACACTATATTAAATTATACAGGGTGGGCTAAAAAAAAACTGGACCACTTTTTTAATAATTATATCTCCTGAATCCGTGGGGTTACTACAATTGAAAACCATGCCAATTTCAATGCTTATTTAGTTCTCTTTCCAATTCTCTTTCCAAATGCAAATATGAGAAAGCATGTGGCAACCTTTTTTCAGTCGTTGATGATGTAGACCAGCGAGGTGAGCGGAAAAGTTTAGCTCTGCTGAACTTTATGCAAATGAGGAGCAGTGTTTGCCAAGCGGTAACCAATGACATTGTTTCAAATGACTTTTCAGTTGGAAGGCGGCAGGTGGAGAGATTTAAAAATGAACGTACATAAAATGTGAAACAGTGCCATTGATTAACATTATACTACCATGCCAGAAGCAAAAAAAAATCATTACCATTCAGAATTCTTTAGCCTTTCAAACTTCATATCTCTTCAACTAACATTTGGTACATGCCCACTCAAAGCGAAGCAGGCGGAGGGAAAGCGGTACATTTCGCTTGCAAAAAAAAAGTGGCACAGTTTTTCATGGCCCACCCTGTATAACCTATCCCTGTTAATGAAAGAGTGTACAGAGGCCGTACTTCCATGCAGCTACTGCGGTTATGCTGGCCAAGATGGATGTTTTGGTGACCTTCCCTCCGAAGGCACCTCCGACACGTTTAACGTGACATGTCACTCTGTTTGAGGGAATGTTCAGTGTCTCTGCAATGGCCTCCTAAGGGAAGGGAAAGAAAACACATTACTATTTTACACTTTTATTTTACACTTTTCCCATGGATTTATAAAATAATATACTATTACATACTTTCTACATGGATTTATAAAATAATATACTATTATACACTTTTCTACATGAATTTATAAAATAATATACACTTTTCTACATGGATTTATAAAAAGGAACTACAAGTCATAATAATAATAATAATAATAATAATAATATTAATAATAATAGTAGTAGTAGTAGAAGTAGAAGTAGTATAGTATAAATCATGGTAAATAAATAGGTTACAGAGTGAAGTATACAGTGTGATTTATACAAGATCTAATTAGTACACTAAAGCACTGGAATTATTATAAAAGGAAAAGAAAAAAATCTGCGAAAGCTAATGTGTTAACCTGACAGTAGGTGGGATGCTGAGTGGACAAATACACATTCATCTCCCTCTCCTCTCCAACAGGGACAACCAACATGCTCTGGGTCTCCATGTAGAAGTGCTCCTGCCCACCAATACGGATCTCCCCTGATACAAGCAAAAACAACACACACATCAATATACACAACACTGAGGATGGCATCATTTTTCAAACACTTTATTTCTCCCTGACTGGCAATTTACAGTCTCATAGATGAGTGTAAAAACAACACACAAATATAAAAATATATAAAGGCATAAATACACTATGGAGTGTACCCATGCCCAATAGGAACAAATACATGTGGTAGTTATCCAAGATATGGCAGCAGCAAATGGTAACTACTTCATAATGAGGAGAGACGGCACAAGTGGCACAGTACATCTAAGAGCTGTAAGTGCAAACCTTCGTGAATGTGGTCAGCCATTTTGAGGCCTTCAGTCATATCACCTCTGCCAATCTCCCGTTGAGGCCCAAAGAAAGACTTCTGCTTTATTGCCTCCTGCACGCAGAGAAGGTTGACCAGCGGTCAGTTCAGTAACTGCAATTGAAACATGATGTTCAATATCTGCATTCAGATATATCATTACTTTCCTAATAATCTACTGTACCTCTGTGAATAATCAAAATATCCTGGTATTCTGTTTGGGGGCCAAGTGATGTGAATTTGCTAACTGCTCACAGTTTAGTTGGGGGCTGCTGTGACGTAGCAGTTATGGAGTATAATTACAGTTTTGATTTCTGTATTTGTTAGAAGAATATGGATTGGGGTGGGGGAGTGTATAACCAATGCTTTCCTGCACCCCAACTCAAAGCTGCGGTGCCCTTGAGCAAGGCATCTAGCCCTAGATTGCTCTAGGAGGACTGTCCCTGTTCCTAATTCACTTTAAGTCACTTTGGATAAGAGGGTCAACTAAATTACATATAATCTAGCTGACAAAAGAGGTCAATGTTTACGTGACTGACATAGAACGTTTGATCCGAGGAGAGTTGCATCCTTTTATATATAATATTTACTAGCAGTGAGAGTATGTGGGAGTGGGGATGACACCTATAGCCATCAGCAGGCAGAGGGAGCATGTGAGCAGTGGGCATGGGGAGTGCCTGTAGTTGATGCTTTCTGACCTCCACGGTGAACACTCGGTCGGGAAGGTCCTCGTAGGTGATCCTTACTGCTGCAGCCCCGCGTTTGGAGTGCGGTTTGGTGTCCGCCACCACAGCGCACACCATCTGTCCCACACAGGTGACCTGGAGAGAGGGACAGAGCAAATGTGGCGCTACAGTATGTCCAGTCAGGCAGTGTTACATACTGTACCTCGACATACCACCAGTTATCCATGGGCACTTCTCAGGTCTGGAATGGCTAAAAGTATACTCTGGTGTTCCGGACACTCAAGGACTATTTAAGGATGCCAGAACGTTACCTGAAGTCATCTTCCTGTCAATGACATCTTGAGGAAAAGTCTTTGTAGCCATGTCAAAGAAATGATAACTATGTATTGGGGTGCTGAGATATTTATCCCAGTTAGCAGGCTAAATAACTAGCTTTGGTCTGTCCAGTGTCAAAGTACCAGTTTCTGCCACTTTGTGAGGCAGGACAATTTTTATCAACAGAATTTTTATCTGCAGACAATTTGTCACAATCATTTATCCAGCGCAACAGCATTCTATCATGTTCTTGCCTGGTAACATTACTCAGAAAATTTGCCATCATCCACACAGCACCCCCAACAGCTTCACACCAGCCAAGCTACAACGTGGACAAGACCTGGCAGATGTCACCGGTGCTGTTACCTCTTTCTCAGCCAGTAGCTCCTCAGTGAGGCCAGAGAGGGTCCGGAACTTTCTGCCAGGGATGTCTCCGGCCGTGATGACATCCACCACACCAGGCAGGGCGAGGGCCGCACTGAAATCTATGTCTCTGTCCCGGAGGAAAGGCCGTTAACTCCATTTTAACAGCGATATGGGGAAACTAATGGGTTAATCATCAACCACTGCCCTGTAAGTGGCTTCCTGGTCCTGAGCCTAATGTAAGCCTAGATAGACGCAAGAGTGGCACTTAGAACCCATCGGGTTGCTAATTTAAGCTGTCAAAGTGCACTGGCCTTTGGATGAACTTTGCTAGAAGGCCCTTGGCAGTAAGCTAGATCAAAAAGAGACCCCCTCAGTCACTGACTGACCGATCCCATGGTCATTGCATTAGTGCAGATCATGATAAAGAGGTAGGATCTACTTAGAGGACAGGAAACATAAGCCTCACTATGTCAACAAGTGAACATTCAACATTAACACTAACATATTATTTGGCAGTTCAGGCATGATGTAGCATCTGATAAAGATACACACAAGCACAACAGGAAAATACTGACATGGCTGTGGACATGGCATTGGAGACTGAATTCTCCCACACATCAGAATTCAGATCATATCAGGTCAGGTCTGGCCTAGAATCCACAACTAGTTGCACTTGGACGTCATTCAAAATAACTGTTACGATATTCGTCTGAAAATTATAGGAATGCCTTTATGCATGTATGTGTGTGCGTGTATCGATATGAGGATGTTGATCAGATATCTTGAACAATTCATCTGACTGATTGTCTAGAAGGTGCCTTGTACATATAAGAATGCATTGTTAACTGTGGTGCTGTTTGATTAAAATGCCAAAGATATTATTGGTAAACTGACATTTATCATATCTAACAGCTCTGCACTGCACTATTTAAATTTGTTTGTTTACTATAAACATAAAAAACAAATATAAAAAGTGTAAAAACAAATAATTAATAAAAGTGTAAAAAAAACACCTGCAATACTGCCCTAGATAAAAAAGGCACACACAAACCGAACTACACAAGCTTAACTCAGGGTTGCTGAGTCTTACATGATCTTGGCGTGAGATTTGGTGCTGGTGACCAGAGTGAGAAACAGCTCCCCCTGTGTGTGAGGCATGTCATCGCAGTACACTGCCTCTCCTGTAGCCTGGCTCAGGGCGGAGCGGTGCATCATGGGACGGCCAATCGGGTCCTGACCTGGCTGCCCTTCCAGCACCTCCTGAGGTGTGCACACACATACACAGACACATTAAAACATAAACACACACACGGATATAGATAGGCATGTAAACAGACACAGGCAGGCATGAGCCTACACATACATGTTAACACACAAACTCAGACCCATGCATCTTAACAAACATACACACATACACAGGCAAGCATAAACATTCATGTAAACATGCACAGCCACATCCACATTGATAAAGACATGCATAAATGGTTAAAATAAAAGTTGGATAGCCCTTTCAATGCACTGAGATCTCCCGTTTCCAGTCATAATTGAAGTTAGAAGGTTTTGCAGCGATGTAAGCATAGGGCATGTAAACATAGGGGATGTAGGTATATATAATCTCACCTGGAACTCCTGATAGCTGGGCAGGAAGTGATTAGGTAAGCCTTTCAGGGCACTCCTCATGTCCTGTGGCAGGTTCTCTGCCAGGACTCCCTAATGCCCATCATAATACATCAGCAGAATAAAGAGGATATCACATCAATCATACCGATATCACTTAGCATTTTATTATACATGATTGTACATACTGCTTTTTTTAAGTCAGAACAGACTCAGACACAGTGACACACACACACCTCTCTCTCTCTTTCTCTTTCTTTCTCTCTCTCTCTCTCTTTCACATACACATACACACACACACACACACACACACACACACACACACACACACACACACACACACACACACACACACACACACACACACACACACACACAAACACTTACCATTTCTGCAAGTTTCTGATGCATCTGCAGGTAGAACTTGAAGAGGAAGCTGAGGGTCAGGGCCCTGCGGAAGGCTACTCTGCCCCCCGGGGCAGAGGAGTCCAGGGGTATTTCCTCCAGGAGCACAGGGTAGGCAGCACTCAGTGTCTCCTCAGCCCAGGGCCTACAGGGACACACACACACATTCAGCTCCCAGGTCACATGACTAACATCTGTTATATCCAACATCCTGCACACACATCAGGTACATCTGGATAAATGAGGAACTGTTATATCTGGTATGTCCAGTGGCCAACACCTATGTCATGTACCTTAAATATCTGCACTGTCCAACTTTCAACCAACTTCCAACCACACCACATAACTTCAACATCTGCAACACTTAACTAGCCCTCTCCAGGTCTGTTTTCTTATCAGAAAATTAAGGTTTACCTGATACAAATGTGCTTGAAAATCCAACCTATTTTCATACATATCGATATTATATGGTTTACATACATTATATGATATTGTTATTGTGCACCAATTCATTTTATTTGGAGCAAATAACCCTTGGAAATATCAAATAGGTTGGGTTAATCTTCAGTGAGATGTTCTTG
The DNA here is from genome assembly GCA_027475355.1 of Coilia nasus. Classification (NCBI taxonomy): domain Eukaryota; kingdom Metazoa; phylum Chordata; class Actinopteri; order Clupeiformes; family Engraulidae; genus Coilia; species Coilia nasus. The sequence continues at coordinate 26,808,787 of CM050220.1, read as the reverse complement.
TTCCTTTATTTAACACTGAGAGAAAAGGAGACAATGTGATTACATCGTAATTGGTTTTAATTAGAACTGCCTTTGATTGCACTATCTACCACATCATCTTACACTGCCTGAACATGCATCTCCCCTTCCTGGGTGTGACTGTTCACACATGTGGCTTCCACTGCTTTCAATAACATCAAGATTAGGAACCTGCTGGAAATCAGCCTGAGTCAGGCCCGTTAACTGTAACTGCCTTGTTACTTTTAATCTCTTCTGATGACGTAAAGTAAAATACAGACTGATCAAAGCACTGTATATACAGATATACAGACACACACACAGGGTTTTTTTTTTCCAGTACCTTCCTATAATCTGCTGGCATGTTTTGGGGGCAGCCAGAGTGCAGGGTCCTACCCCTCCATAGAACAAGCCGAGTTCCTCCACCACGCTAGAACCAAGACGGAACCTGACCCGCATGCCTGCGTTCACCGTGGCCAGAGCGTTCTCCTTCCGCGGAGCCTGACGGAAGGCCCGCACAAACTCCCCCTGAGGAGCGGAGGGACAGATTAATGGATGGAAGGATGGATGGATGAATAAAAACAGACAATGGGATGCATCCCTCAGACTGACTGCAAGCCATTTCATTTTATGGTTCTGGTCTATTTAATTTATTTGGTAATTAAAATGCAATCAAAACAAACTGAAGGACAGGTCACAGAACACACCCCCCTCCTATAGCACAACTCCTCTGCACAACATAACTTAGTTACACGTCACTGTGTAAAACAGGACTAGTCTATAATAACAAAACTAGTCTTAATAACAAAAAAAAAAAAAAAAAAGATGTCAAAAATACAGCATTCAACAACCACACCTCACCTCTTGTGATACAGGAATGAAAACAGACAAAACGATTTCCTGTGGCTTTAACAGGGTCTTCCCAAAGCCTGTGAAAAAATCTTTATTGATGGGGATTGCTCGTCTTTCTCCTGCAGATAGGAAGCTTGAGGTTAGGGCCAAGACAAATACCGGCTCTGTTGTTGCTGTTCTCATATTGTGTGTTTACAGTGGGGTTTGTGAGGGTGGACACTCACCCTTCGACACTACAGTCAGCGTGCAGTTACCAGCGGCCAGCACTGGGTTCAGGTCAGAGTTGGGGTAAGCACTGACAATGTTGCCACCTAGGGTCTACACACACACACACACACACACACACACACACACACACCAGGGGTGGAAATTAATTTTGAAAAATGTGACCAGCCACTGACAAATAAATTCACCAGCCACTCAATAGTAAATTATTATTTTGTGTCCAAAATGTACCACCCATTTTCATATCTTAGCAGTATTTGGCTGGTGGGAATTTCCATCCCTGACACATACTCAAGTACACAGAGACAGGCAGACACAGACACACATAACAGTCAAACACATTCATTGTGGGATTGTGACACTGCAATCCCCATGTCCCCACACTGAGTCAGCTGAAGTAAACAATGCCCTGGCTTGGCATAGTGGGCACTGCTTGGCATAGTGGGCTGCTGGCACCACTGCACTGCATTGCGAGCGTCAGGCGCAGGCGGCACTCACTGCCACGTTGCGGATCTGCGGCCCTGCCAGGTTGGCCAGCTGCTGCAGCAGAGCCCTGTGTGTCTCGCTCTGCTCCGGGGGGAGGCTCCGCACCAGCCCCTCCAGCACCCCCCGCAGCACAGACATGCTGCAGCCCGCACCTATGCTCACACCTGCGGGTGGACACACACACACACACACACACACACACACACACACACACACACACACACACACACACACACACAGGGAAACACAGACACATGCATATGTACACACAGACACACATAAGTACATACACACATACACAAGAACATGTGCATGGACAGAAAACAGACACGCGCATACAAGGAGGCACACACACATAAAAACATGTATACACACACAGATATAAGACTTGTCCGCACACACGCACGAACGCGCACAGAAAAAGAAAGACAAACAGAGAGAGAGAGAGATAGAGAGAGAGGCAGCAAGCATACACACAGATATCACACTGAGATCCACTAAATAATTCACAAAAATAAACTTTATGAGCCACACAAAGCTCTTGATCTCCAAACAAAGTGACCCTCCGTAAAGCTCTGTTGCCATAGGAACCGTGTAAATACGAGTGTCTCTGCTCACCCTGTGGCTTGTGTGTCACTTCAAACAGGTCTGGAACCCTGCTGGGGGAAATGATGAAGGGATGCAGAACCCCCTTAAACTTCATGTCCAGACCTTCAGGAGGAACGAGTACATGGATCAGACACTACAGTAAACTAGACATCACACACACACACACACACACACTTCTTAGGAGGTAGCAGGAAATGAATTAGAGTTGACAGTAAACTGGGCCATCAGCTGGTGCTGCTTAAAGAAAGAAGGCCTCCTTTGTGTGCAAGTTTGCCTGCCTGCTGTCTACCCCAGGGTTAAATAAGGGGATAAAGATCTTTCTCCTATTCAGTATCTCCAGCTGATATTCTCCATTCTTAGCCTAATTCAGTGGAAAAGGGTTATAGCAGCTAGCCTAAAGGTTGTAGGCTAGCTGATTTAATGCACTTCAGGTGATTTAGGCTAAGCAAGGCTAATGTTTGGGGGTGTCGCACTGAGTGCTTTCACAAGCACAAAACAGGTAAGGGTATGAAAGCTCTTATCTAACAGTGGTGCACTAGTAACTCATGTTCCTTTAGGAAGCAGTTTGGAATGTTTGGATGGTCTACTGGAATGCTGACCAATGTTGGTGTTGCCCATGACGATGGGTGCTTCGGGATGACGAGCCTTCAGCTCCACGACCTCCTCCAAGGTCACAGGGGACACCCAGGTGACCCGCTCCCCACGGAACACCTGTGTCACCTCCTCCCCACTTTCAGCCATCCTCTACAGGGTCGCAGAAGAATAAGATGCTGAGGCCTGGTGAGTGAACTGCTGATGAGAGAATCACTGAACACATATCAGACTGACACGCACACACCACACCCGCCACACCCATGGAAACATGCACAAAATCCCAAAGCCACACACACATCTAAAACAACCACAGACAAGCATGCACGCGTGCACACACACACACAGGTTTTACTGTAAGTTTCAGCTATTCACACAGTGCTGAGCCTTACAATGAGCTCTGGGGGAAAGATGAGGTCCTGAGTGGGATCCAAAGGCAACAGGTCATCCTTATCGAAGAGCTCCAAGCGTCCCTGGGGGTGTGTGACAAGTCATTAGCCACACCATCCCATAAACACTTCTTTATTACACCACTAGCAAAGGTTCATACAGGCCAGCTGTAGCCTTGCACAACACCACACAACAAGGAGGCTGTTTAGCACTCACACCAACTCACACTCTCTAGGTTATCTGCGGCCTCTTTTCCATTTGCCAGGCCAGTGTCTTTGTCCTTCAGCTGGCAGCACTTTGGACTCTGTGGACATGAAGGACAGCTGAAACACTTTCTTAGCGGTGGGAGAGTAGCTCCAGACTTGCACCGGAGTCTCTATTATGTGTGTGTGTGTGTGTGTGTGTGTGTGTGTGTGTGTGTGTGTGTGTGTGTGTGTGTTAGAAATAGAGAAAGGGGACTGAGAGGGAGAATAAGAGAGACAGACAGAGACTGAGAGTGTGTTTGGACTTTGGTATTATTCAGTATTCTGTTGAAACGCTGTAGGATGGTTAGAGGCCAAGTCCAGTCTAACACTGGAGTCTCCCATGCTCTTGTGTGTGTGTGTGTGTGTGTGTGTGTGTGTGTGTGTGTGTGTGTGTGTGTGTGTGTGTGTGTGTGTGTGTGTGTGTGTGTCTGTGTGTGTGTGATTGAACTCTGTGGACAAAGAGGCCAGCTGAAACATGTTTTGAATGGTAGAAGACCACAGGGCCACTGGACTTTGGCTCTTACTGAGCTACTGATGGATAAACAAGAGACTGTCATCCAGAGAGAGTTAATTCTTACACAGTCTTCACAGGAACAGACAAGCACAAGTAAACAACTGACATGAATCTATAAACACAAAGTCATTCATTAAATTCATTTACATAATCTAGACTGAAATTTCTTTCTACCATTCTACTCCTAAAAGCATGACAGATTGTTTTTATCCTCAGTGTGGTCATACATTTTAGTCATGTCATCTTTACTTCACTGACATACAATTTCATGTTCTCTCAAATTCTGTGCAGTTGAAATTCCATTTACAGAACTTGATGAACATGATCTGGACTAATATTTCTATATTTCATGCTCCTGTCAGAAGCATGCGTGCTACCTGAATTGAACCCAAGTGTTTTTATTTATTAGTAAAATCATTTTTCAGATGGAGGAAAACAAGGTAGGTTTAGTCATGTCATCTTTACACAACTTCACTGAGATGCAAATGTCTCTACTCTTACATCTTCTGCAGGTGAATTCGCATTCAAGCAACACTTGGCTCCATCAGCCTGGCAGCAGCCTGAGACCTGCAAAGAAGCATAGCATCAAAGCACATAAACTATATATACATAAACTATATTTTAATTTCTCAAAACCAAACCAAAGTGTTTAAAATGCAGTGACAACCATAGCCAACATACTGTTGCAGAAATAGTCTTACAAGATTTTTTTTAATACCTGCCTCTGAAATCTATTGTAATATCAGACATATGTGCATGACTTGTGTGATATTAGTATTTTATTATGTCTTTGAAACAAACAAAAAACAAACAAACAAACAAACCTAATCGTGTATAGCTAACAAAAGGGTCTGCATGGGTAAGGTGCCTAAATGAATAAAACTGAATAACTTATTGGATGAGTCTCACGTTATTGATTTGACATGTCACAGGTCCCTGACGCTCTGTAAAAATGCTTCTTCTAAATCCCCCTCTTGACTTTAAGCCAACATGCTATCATTACATCAGTCATACTTTATATTTATCAAAGATCAGATCTGCACAGGTTGAGTTTCTCAGAACTGGCAGTAAATGTAATGACTGCTGTAAATATCTGAGATAGAGCTGTAGGCCACCGTACCTCACAGAAGGTCCGATAGCCATCTAAAATAGGGCGGTACCCAGTACAGCGACACAGATTACCTAGAAAGCAGCACAGGGAAACAAAACTGACAACAGGATTCTGGTTCATTCCACATCAATGTTTCAGTTCATGGGGCACTTCTATTGCACATGGTTTACATAACGTGAGTGTGTGTGTGTGTTCTTCAGCTCCAACACAATTCCTCAATGAAATATCCACATGGCTGGTGTGTGTGTGTGTGCGTGTGCGTGAGAGAGAGAGAGAGAAAGAGAGAGAGAGAGAGAGAGAGAGAGAGAGAGAGAGAGAGAGAGAGAGAGAAAGAGAGAGAGAGAGAGAGAAAGAGAGAGAGAGAGAGAGAGAGAGAGAGAAGAATACCAGCCAGTGTCTCTGTGATGTCCTCCATGCTGGGCTGGGGGTTGTTCCTGAGTAGTGTGTACATGGACATCACCATACCAGGAGTACAGAAGCCACACTGAGAACCATGCGCCTTAGCTATGCGCTCCTAATCATAAGCACGCACACACACAGAAAACCACACATAGTTTGGATATGATTGTTGTTGGGTAATCACATTAGCACACCAATGAAAACCATGACAACCCTGCTCCAATCATGTATCACTCACTCACTCACTCACACTCACTCACTCACACAGAAAATACAGATCCTTGAAAAAGGATCTGATGTAGGCTAGATGCAGTAGTAGGATGGTCTTATCATAGCTATTCTGGTATAAAAGCATTGGGGCCCGGCACTGTTCCCTATGCAATGCCTCGCTCGGCTGGCAGCACACAGTTACCTGCACTGGGTGCAGTTTGGTCTTGGTGCTGCCGATGCCCTCCACGGTGGTCACCGCTGCCCCCTGCAGCTGGCACACGGGCAGCAGACAGGCGTTCACCGCGCAGTGGCTGAGGCGTGAAGGCCAACTTCCACACACATCCAGACGAGCACAGGTCAAACACACAAGCATGTGGTTGGTGGCTGTGTGTGTGTGTGTGTGTGTGTGTGTGTGTGTGTGTGTGTGTGTGTGTGTGTGTGTGTGTGTGTGTGTGTGTGTGTGTGTGTGAGAAAGTTGGCTGGCACACACATTCTGCCACCAAGCACAGGTCAAAAGGGTACACTATTATGTCACTGTGGGATTGATCTCAGCCTACGTTTACAAGACGCAGTAAACTAAACTGCCCTACATAGGCAAAGTGCAGTAACCGTGTGAACTCTGAAACAACCTTGTCATACTGCCCAGTCAAACATGTTGTAGGTATAATACTGTTGGTGCATTTATGTACTTCCTTAATAAGAAGAAGCAAGAGATTTAGTCAAATGACAAAGGAGGTGTTATAAAGTCAATTTCCACTCTAAACTCAATTTGACAAAATATGCAGTTGCTGCCTTTTGGCTCTGTAGTAAACCACATGTGACCTGCACATGATATGCAATACCTGCTTCAAGTCTAGTGGAGATTAGTTACCTGCTAATGCATAATTTGTAAAATTATTATTATTAGCAACTATTAATAAATGCTTTGCAGTCAATCTGTTTGTTTCACTGAGTGCCTGGTTTGTCATGTACATGACATTTGTTAGATCCAAAAGCCCAAACCCTTCACTTCTAAAAGGATACGAAACGGTCCTGGTGTGCACCTGGTAGCGAGACAGCATGACAGTGCAAGCCCCACAGCCCCCACCTCCACAGCCATACTTGGTACCCGTTAACCTCACTGTCACGCGGGGCATCGTCAAGGACACTCAACTTATTAAGACACTGTATTCACTAACAATGTGGGAGGTGAGGTGTAACGTAAGTGGGCCAGACAGGATGTTTTATGAAATGACAATGGTAAAAACATAAAGACAGAAAAAAGGTAAATAAATAAAATAACTTAAAAAATAAATACATAAATCATAGTACTGTGCAGCATAATGACTACTGAGACAGTTGTACGGCTGCAGACACTTTGATATCATTCAGCAGACAGCACTACATTGTGCAAGAAAACAGCAAAGTCAGTAAATGCAAGTATATAATATCAAATACAGTATAATCAATGCCCAACTGCACTCCATCTGCTTGAGTTGCATATGTCACCATTAGATGGCAATGCAATGGAAAATGAAGCATAACCTCACAATATTTTTCAATGACATGGACGTATAACTGCAGATTTATGACCGGGACTATGCAGTCAAAGTGAAATATTCATTCAAGTAGGCCTAACACACTTACTCACAATTCACGATTTTAATATTCAGGATGCCAGTTCCACAGCTCTCATACCGAATACAATTGAAGGATACTCCTTTTTCGTAAGTAGGACAACAACATAGTTTCAGGGTCCACATCGCGCTCTGTGACCTAGACAGATGACACTCATATCATATTCATGGTAAGGACGGTCAAAAGTAAAGTGTAAACTTGGAGACAAATAAGACCGAAGCAAAATCACTAAACACAGACAATACTACCCCACAAACAAACAGGCCTGTCTGTCACAACATTGAACTTGAACTGCTAAGCTCAATATACATTAACTTTCATCGTAACGGCGGGACTTGCTTGAATCACACAAAATGTACCTTTTTCCCGTTGATATAGAAAGTTAAAAGAACACTTTCTTGCCCTTCTGCCATTGCGTCCGCAGTTCTACAGCTACCGCCACGAGAGTGACGCTCCTCCTTTCCTTACCTCTGTTAACCTCAGTCGGTCAGCTCTTCTTCTTCTTCTTCTTCTTCTTCCTTTTTACTGGCGGTTGACAATGACTTCAGTGTATTACCGCCACCGCTAGACTGGAGTGTGGTACAGCAGTTGCCTCTTAAATAAAAACAAAAGAAAATTAAATCCGTCTTACCAGCCCTGTCTCTTTCAAAAAAGAAAACAAAAGGGGTAAAATTTTCCCATTATCTCTGTGTAAAATATTATTTAGACTGAATGGTATTTTATTGGCCTCTACTCGTTCAGTAAACCTCTGTCTCTCCTGCTGGAATGTCCTACAGTGGATTAGTACATGCTCTACGGTTTCTGAGCTTTCCATACAGTTCTCACAGATACCATCAACATGCCTATTTATTTTTGCAAGAGTGCTATTCAGCTTAGAGTGCCCCATCCTCAGTCTGGCCAATACCACTTCCTGTTGTCTTGTGCCCACAACACCAACTACTTTGCTGACTTGAGGCTGGATGCTGAAAAGATGTCTCCCAGTGCGCCCTCTCTCCCAGAGCTGCTGCCATTTCCCGCTGATCTTAGATTTAATGATGCTCTTGACCTCAGCTTTACTGTGCTTTATGTCTGTGTCTATGTTATCTTTCCCTGCTGCTATTTTGGCATATTTGTCTGCCATCTCATTTCCCATCACCCCTATGCAGTGTTTTCCCCAGAAATAAAAAGAAGGGTTTAAATTTTGATGTAACGATGACGCGGTGGCACGGTAGCTAGGAGGATTGGTGGGCATGCACCCTGGGGAATTTATTTTTTTCTAGAGCTAAAATGGTGCATTCTAGGAAGATCTTAAGCTAAATTTTGGTCCCAGAAGGCTGGTGGAAACATAACACTTTTAATAAAATGTTGCATTTTTTGGCACAAATAGAACAAAAAACTTGTTGCACTTGGTGAGTTGAAAGAGCCAAAACTCCCAGGTGGGAAGGCTAATTTATTGTCACACAAGAAATACTGCAAGCACTATATAATGTCACATGAATTTGACTAGGCTGTCACTAAAATGTCTAAACTAAATGTTGAGCCTCCTGTTTTTCTGGGCCGCCCACTTGTCTGCTGCAGCCTCCAACCACATCTCTCGGACAGGTGGACCCTCGATGCTAATGAGCACCACACTAAATATCTCCCTGTATGGCCACATGAAAGCTGAATTGGTACCACAGATCTTAGATTCTGCAGATAAATATATTTCAGTGTAGTGTAGTATTATCTAGAATAATGTCTGATGACAACAAATTCTTATTTCAGTGTTCATGTAACAAGCTAACGAACTAGCTCATTGAAATGATTGGTAATGTGGTAATGCTAACAGTTATCGACTCACCTTGAATTTAACACGCTGCAATAACCTTACAACTTTATATTACTTTCTCCACTTCAACTAACATCAGTATTAGTAGGCTATTTAGGTGGGTGTTGGTGAGTAAAGTGGCAGCTTTCAGTTTAAAACATTATGTTAGCGTAGTTCGCTAGCGTTAGCGCGCTAACAACACCATACAGGCTGCAGCCTGGTCTGAAATGAAGCTAATTTTCTGGAAATCCAAACAGTAACAACGTACACTATTAGGCTTGAAATAATCACAAATAATTGCGGATTGTGACACCTTGTTAAAAAGAACCATCAACAAATCCAGAAAGACGTAAGGACTAATTTATTAGTTAAATTCCACGAGTGTCCTATTCAATGAAACAGTCTTGACTCTGCTCTACATATAGGAGGATTTGCCTTTCACGCTCTCTCTCACTGTCTTTCAGCAGCTAGATGATCCGATCGCATTCTGTACACTGTGGAGAAAGTTTTCTTGCTACATGAGCATGTCCCAAGGAGAGCGTTCTCCTTCCTTCTTGTGTAGCATTTACAGTCAAAGTCAGGCAGTTTTAGTAGCCCCGAGGTTTGCGTTAAAGATCTTAGATTCTACAATACTCTCTGATACAGCTGACTGGCGGAAAAAAAAACAAAGGAGCACTGTAATCGGCATGTGATTGGCCAGTTTCGCCAGTATAGTAGTTTACACACCCACCACGGAAGTTTCCTAAAAACGCAGCCTACATTTGACTACATTGGGGCTTCTTGTTTGGGGAAAATCCCGGGGGGAATGTTTTTGTGCATGATTTTTAAGCGTATCGGCATTTTATGAAAGCGTCTCGGCAAAACTTGATGCGTATCGGCGAAAAAAGAAGCGTATCGGTGCCGATATGCTTAGACGCTTTGGGGAAAACACTGCTATGTGTGCAGGGACCCATAAAAAGGAGATCTTAAAACCCGCCTTGATCAGCGTGCTTGCCTGCTGGAGAATTTCAGAGAGAATGTCATTCCTAGACGTGGAGTAAGACAGCTGGATACTTTCTAGGGCTGAGCTAGAATCAGATGCTATAACGACTTGCCTGTGTCTCATCCTGTCGTTGCTTTCCAACCAGCTTAGGGCAAACTATATAGCTACCAATTCGGCTGTATATACCGCTAGGTCATCAGATAGTCTCTTATATATGGCCAACTCAAGTTCGGGGACCACGTGTGCCACTCCCACCCTTTTATCTGTACCCTTTGAGGCATCAGTATACACCAGCATGCTCTGGCTGTAGCATTCTGAGATGTATCCCTTCACTCTCCATTTGTCCACTACGCCCTCTTGCCTTTCCTCAAGCAGACCAAGATCTACTTTCAAGTCTTCAAAGGTCCAAGGGGGGACCATTGGGTAGTACACCGTAGGGGCAATATCAAAGCAGCTTAACCCCATGTTCTCAACCATGTCATTCACCGTCCACCCAAAGCTCCTCCCTCCCTCATGTAGTCGTTCCTGACAATGAGTCAGGACTGGCTGCACTATATGGCTCTCATCATGTCCCCTGAGATTGGCCCAGTACACTAATGAAAGTTGCTCTCTTCGCAGCTGCAAAGGCATCTCCCCCACTTCAACCTGTAATGCATTCACAGGTGAGGATTTCACTGCTCCACAGCATATTCTTAAGGCTTGGTTATGCAGTACATCCAGCTTACACAGGGCTGACTTGGAGGCTGACCCATAGGCTATACATCCATAGTCAAATACTGACCTCATCAGTCCAGTGTAAATTGCCCTCAGCGCTCCCCTTGAAGCTCCCCAGTCAACCCCACACAGGCATCTCATGACATTTAGGATTTTTTTACACTTATCTACCATTTTTTGAATATGGAAGGCCCAAGTCAACCTCTTGTCAAACCATAGCCCAAGATATTTAAACTCATCCACTCTTTCCAACTCATTCCCTGATAGGTGGATTTTCAGTTCAGGGTTTATACTTCCCCTAGAGAAAAACATCACTTTTGTTTTTTCCACTGAGATTCTAAATCCCCACTGCACTGCCCACTTATGGACTTCATTGACAGCCTCCTGCATTTTTCTTACAATGAACTGCACATTCCTCCCCTTCTTCCACATGGCTCCATCGTCAGCAAACAATGCTACTCCATCCATCCCCTGCACATGTTTAAATATTTGGTCAATCATGACGTCGAACAGTAGAGGGCTGACTATGCTCCCCTGGGGCGTGCCATTTTCTGCTATGTAACTAGCACTTACTTCCCCATTTATTTTGACTCTGAGCCGCCTTTCAGTCAGGAATGCTTCCACCCATTGGAGCATCCTGCCCCCCAGCCCCAATTGCTGTAACTTTATTACCAGGCCCCTTGTCCACAGCATGTCATACGCTTTTTCTATGTCAAAAAACACAGCTACCACTGCCTCTTTATTCACTTGTGCTCTCCTTATGGTGTCCTCTAAAGAGATAATCGGGTCCATGGTACTTCTTCCTCTCCTAAAGCCACACTGATAACTTTGAAGAATGCCTTCAGACTCTATCCAATAAGTCATTCGCTCATTAACCATTTTTTCCATGGTTTTCCCAACCTGTGATGTCAGGGCTATTGGTCGGTAGCTACTCGGGTTATGGGGGTCTTTGCCGGGTTTCCTAATTGGTACCACTAGCGATTCTTTCCATTCCCTAGGAATTACACCCTCCACCCATATCTTGTTGAACAGTAACAAGAGTTTTCCTTTTCCCTTTTCACTCAGCTTATCCAACATTGTATAGCATATTGTATCTTTCCCTGGAGCTGATTTCCTTGCCTTCTTTAACACCTTGTTGAGTTCTGCCAGCGTAAACAGGGTATCCATTCTCCCTCCTCCTTGCTCATCCCCTAAATTCACCAAAGTTTGACATAAGATTGTGTCCTCCCTACCTTTCTTCTCTTCCTGCCTAAGGTTCTCAGAGCTATGTACTTTGGCTAGAGCTCTAGCAATGACCTCTGCTTTATGCTGACTTGTGACCGCCACTTCCTCTCCATCCTTGATCAAGGGATAATCAAAAATCTTTTGCAGACCTTTCATTCTTTTAACCGTTCCCCATACTTTCTCTATTGGGGTTGTATGCCCCACTGAGCTGCAAAACTGTCTCCAATACTCCATTTTTGCCTTCCTCACCACCCTTCTTACTAAGGCTTGGGCCTTTTTGTAAATAATCAGGCACTGATAATTATGAGCCCTTTTTAGCACCCTAAACGCCCTGTTCCTTTCCTTAACTGCCTCCTGACATTCTTTTGTCCACCATGGTACTATCCTGCCTAGGGGCCTGGGTTCTGATTTTGGAATGGCTCCCCCTGCTGCAGCCATTATACTTGAACTAATTTCCCCCCACAAGTCTTCCACACTCCCATTTTCATTAACCCTTGAAAGAAGATCATCACTCAATACCTCATATTTCTCCCACTCAGCTTTTTCAAGCAACCATCTGCCCCCTCCTGTGACGCCTCCTTTTTGTACTTCCACCCCAACCTCCACCCTGATGGGGTAGTGGTCACTTCCAATTGTACTTTCATTCAAAACCACCCACTCACATTTGTCAGCCAAGTTCCTAGACACCATAGTTAAATCTATTGCCGATTCTACCCCTCTAGAGATGTCCACCCTGGTGGAAGAACCATCATTTAGGCAGACTAGGCCTTCTTCCATAAACTCTTCCAGAATATTGCCATTTGTATCAGTTTTGTCTCCCCATAAAGTGCTATGTGCATTAAAATCCCCACACCAAATAACTTTCCCCGTTAAATCTTTCTCAATTCCTTTAAGTAACTCTAAATCCAGTTG